>JAHKKF010516461.1:0-70081 GCA_019740295.1 Labeo calbasu | reverse complement strand
ATCATGCTAGAAACATGCTAGCAACTTTGCTAATCATGCTAGAAACATGCTAGCAACTTGCTAATCATGCTAGAAACATGCTAGCAACTTTGCTAATCCTGCTAGAAACAGACTAGCAACATGTTAATTATCTATCTAGCTATCTAGCTATCTATCTATCTGACAGACTGAATTCAAACTTTAAAACTTCAAACTATTCCAGACTGAAAACCATCCAAACTTAAAACTTTTTAAAACTTTTTAAACTTCATAAACTTCTTAAACTTTTCAAACTTTTCAAACTTTTTAAACTTTTCAAACTCTTCAAACTTCTTAAACTTTTTACAATTTTCAAACTTTTTAAAACTTTCTGGTCCGGCTTTCTCAAGCCAACTTAAAGTTTGTCTTGACAAACTTTTTTATCTAGTTAGCATTTGTAATTATTCTGAAAGGGGGGTATAAACTTTTGACCTCAACTGTATATGTTTTAGAAAGCTGTCAAGCCAATATGCAAATATTGACTAGACAAATTTTCAGTTACATGAATTTGAATTTATTCTAATTTTACTTCCTTATATTTAAATTTTAATAGCAGTCCTACATAATGTTTGCTACCTCTATTCAAATTCAGCTGGAATTTAAAAGACATTCTTAAAGGGGACATCAGATGTCCATTTTCCTCAAGTTGGGACAGCTGATTCTTTATGGTCTTCATGAAATGTCTGAAACATACTTTGGTTAAAATTCCTCAACGGTCATGTAAAACAACACCTTTTTACCTTGTCAAAACAGCTCTGTTCACAGCAACCCGTTTCGGTGTGGAAGCATGCAAATACGGGACAGTCTGTCAGCGGTTGTGGGCGGGGCCTGAGTGGTATGACATCATATTGCTCAGAAAATCAAAACTGCCTGACAACTGAGACTGTTTAGGTTTTTTGGGGATTAAAAAAAGAAGTGAATGGATTATTATCATTGTCGGGTGGTTGTGTTCACACACTGCTAAGACACATTTATATGCAAACACCATGTAAAAGTGAATTTTGCATCCGATGTCCCCTTTAAATAAATTCTGAATTGTGTACAACCCTGCAACATCAATGTCAATGCAGCAAGTGTTGTTGGTTAAGATAGTCAAGAAACCTTGTTGGACCCAAAAACAGATTACTCATATTTGTCATTTTTGCAGTTACTTTTTTTGATCACCCTGTTCTCTTTATCGCTTTGTTCAAATCCTTTTCTTGGTCAATTCTAGTCTAGATGAACTGGATGACGTGTCACAACGAACTGGGGCCTTGATGACGTTTGGTAAGCCAAGGTATTACTGCTGCTTTGTGGTGGGTATGGAACAAGATGCCGTCGGCTGCACAATTGTTACTCCATGTACAAGGGTTTCTAATTTGCAAGCAGTTGATGGGCCAGAACTTTCTGAGCCGATCAAATGTGACAGCATCAAAGACTGAGCTAAAGCAGACAAACTTTACAGCCTCTCCATCAGATATGAAATCCCAAGAGAGAGGGCGGAAAGGAAGACCAAAGAGAGAGAGAGAGAGCAGGAAAAGAGCTTGAGGGTTAGACTCCCTAATTTGCACATGCAGATAGGCCCATGTAGACACCTGCTATATTTAACAAAAGCGACAGGTTTATGAACAAATATGAACTGGCATATACACACATATATTGCATACATATATTGTGTGTATATATGCCCACATGCACTACCAGTAAAAAGTTTTTAACAGTAAGATGTTCAAATTTTTTTAAAGAAGTCTCTTCTGCTCACCAAGCCTGCATTTATTTGATCCAAAATACAGCAAAAACAGTAATATTGTGAAATATTTTTGCTATTTAAAATAACTGCTTTCTATTTGAATATATTTTAATGTAATTTATTCCTGTGATCAAAGCTACATATTCAGCATCATTCCTCCAGTCTTCAGTGTCACATGATCCTTCAGAAATTATTCTAATATGCTGATTTGCTGTTCAAGAAACATTATTATTATTATTATAATATTATTATCAATATTTAAAACAGACTAGTCCATTTTTTCAGGATTCTTTGACGACAAAAAAAAACAGAAAAAAAAAAACAGATCCAAATATCAGCATTTATCTGAAACAGAAAACAAAACAAAACAAAACAAAGCTTTTGTATCATTATACACTATACCATTCAAAAGCTGTATAATTTTTTAAAGAAATGATAGAAATTAATACTTTTATGTAGCAAGGATCCTTTAAATTGATCAAAAGTGATAATAAAGACATTTATAATGTTACAAAAGATTTATATTGCAGATAAATGCTGTTCTTCTGAACAGAAGAAACCTGAAAAAAAAATCTTCTCAGCTGATAATAATAACAATAAATGTTTTTTGAGCAGCAAATCAGAATATTAGAATGATTTCTGAAGGATCATGTGACTGGAGTATTGATGCTAAAAATGCAGCTTTGAAATAACATGAATAAATTACATTGTAAAATATATTCAAATAGAAAACAGATATTTTAGTAAAAATATTTCAAAATTTTACTGTTTATGCTGTGCTTTGAATCAAATAATTGTAGGCTTGGTAAGCAGAAGAGACGTCTTTAAAATAAATAAATAAACAAAAATCCTGCTGTTCAAAAACTTTTGACTGGTAGCGTACTACAGATTGTTGTATGCATGCCAGATCCCTTAACTCCTCGAGCTTCCTCATCGGTCCTTCATCATCCTCTTCAGCCCCACAACCTGTGAAATACAAAGGAAAAACTGTTACCTTGCAGTTGGAAGATCTTACCTTACTCCATTGTTTACGTTACTGTTCAGTTCTTGCCTCTGACATTTGTCGAAAAAAGCTCAGTGCTCATCCTATCCTCCGTGTCTGTCCCTCATCCTGTGTGACAGTAATGTCTAAAATATTATAAAAATAAATACATATTGAAGGTTGAATAATCCATCCTAGTCACTGAGAGCTTCCGTCTTAAGATGTGCCAGTGGGATCAACCTCAATCAACAGCATCTCATCAGCCCAAGCTGGACTTATTAAAAACTTTCATCAGTGTGACAGAGGGGCATCGCTCCCAGATAGGGTGTGTGAGCGTCCGTGTGGAATGACAGCGGGGCGAGATGCCAGTCTTCTTAGGGGGCATGACTGTGCCAGAGCCCTGGAGCCTGTGCCCTTATGCCAAGGACAGGTGTGGTGGAACACTTGATTCAGCCAAATTTGATATATTTTACTTTTGTGCAACCTATTGCATTATATTTTCAGAAATGTGACCCTGGGCCACAAAACCAGTCTTAAGTAGCACTGGTGTATTTGTAGCAATAGCCAACAGTATACTGTATTGGTCAAAATTATTGATTTTTCTTTTATGCCAAAAATCATTAGGATATTAAGTAAAGATCATGTTACATTTTATATTTTGTAAATTTCCTACCGTAAATATATCAAACCTTAATTTTTGAGTAGTAATATGCATTGCTAAGAACTTCATTTGGACAACTTTACAAGTGATTTTCTCAATATATTGATTTTTTTTTGCACCATCAGATTTCAGATTCTATCCATCTATCTATCAAATATTGTCCTATTCTAACCACACATAAATGGAAAGCTTATTTATACAGCTTTCAGATGATGTATGAATCTCAATTTAAAAAAATAAATAAATAAAAATTACGCTTATGATTGGTTTTGTGGTCCGGGGTCTAAACACCTGGGTAGAATGTTTTTGGAGTAATATTTATAAAAGCTGTATTAAATGTATTATATATTTTTATGTGTTTAAAGTATTCATTTAATTTATAAATATATGATAAAATATACACATTAAGCTATTTAAAGAGTACAGTTTTTGATTCCAAACAAACATGAGCACCATACAGTAATTTTCAAAAATTCAGTGAGTTGTTTTTAAAAAAAGTCTTATGTTCACGATGCAAAAAGAAAAAATGCAGTCAAAAACAGCAATTTTCTGAAATAACACTGCAATTTAAAATAACTGTTTTCTATTTTAATCTATTTTAAAATTTAATGTAGTCACATGGACTTATTATTATTAGTTAAAAATGGATGCTACTTAATGAAGTGTGAATAGAAAGTTTTAAGAAGAGCATTTATTTGAAAGATATTTTTTGTAACATTAAAAATGTATTTACTGACACTTTTGCTGTATTTAATACATCCTTGTTGAATAAAAGTTTCTTTCAAAACATAAAATATCAATCTTATTAATCTCAAACTTTTGCCTATATTAGACACTACTTTTAGGTCGTTATTCTTAGATATCACATGCACATTAACATGAGAGCTCCATTCAGATGGAAGGTGCAAGCTCACCTGCTAGCATATCTTGTTAAGGCTGTTTTTTATTCTGTGTGAGATCAGAGGCCGGATCCCCATGAGGTCAGCACTTTCTCTCTTCCCCTGCGTCTCACCACTGCTTTAAGGTGCCTACTCATGCCACGAAGAGACAGGATCTAATAGATTGATACACAGGTTTTGACATGCTATTTGAGCGTGCAGCCGCCCTGTAATTGGCCACGTCATCATGCATTAAATTAACGATATATAGAGAAGTGCCCAGAGACGAGTGTCTTTGGCCGATCCATCAGCCGTCAGGACAAACTGCATCTGACGGCTCTCTCCGTGGGGCTAAGAGCAGCGAGACAGGGAGGGAGAGAGAGGAGCAGGAAGGGAGGATTTCAGCAGAAGGCCTTTTTATAGTATTGCTCCTACTGATGAGGATGTGAGATTGTGTAAGAAGCTTTTTATTTTTAAACTCTTTCCAGGTTGACCTCTCAATCGCTAATCCAGATGATCAACACGTGCAGCTCAAGGTTCTTACCCTTAGGTAACACTTTATGATAAGATTTGATATAAAATGTATATTTGCAGAGATATTTTATAAGTAGACCCTATATAAGTAAGTCATTTCTAGGTTGTTTCTTATGAAAACTGTCAACACTGACTATCAAAACATCGGTCAATGGCGTGTGTTTGGGAGTGGGACTATCATTGACCAATAACTTTTCATTATTGAGTGAACTTATCCTTTAAAGGATTAGTTCACTTCCAGAACAAAAATTTACAGATAATATACTTGTCATTCAAGATGTCAATGTCTTTCTTTCTTCAGTCGTAAAGAAATTCTGTTTTTTGAGGAAAACATTTTAGGATTTCTCTTCATGTAATGGACTTCTAAGGTGCCCCCAAATTTGAACTTACAAAATGCAGTTTAAAAGCAGCTTTAAAGGGCTCTAAACGATCACGGCCGAGGAATAAGGGTCTTATCTAGCGAAACAATCAGTTATTTTCTAAAAAAAAATTACAGTTTATACACTTTTTAACCTCAAATGCTCGTCTTGTCTAGCTCTGTGTGAAGGTTTTTTTTTTTCTAGTCATGACAGTTAGGGTACGTCTAAAAACTCCTGTCTCATTTTTTCCTCCATCTTCAAAATCGCCAAGACGATTTTACCTTTAGCTTTTTTGTAAACGGTGTTTGATCTTCTTTGCATGTTCACTTTGTAAACTCTGGGTTGGTACTTCTGCAGTGATGTAGGTTGATTTTAAAGTTGGAGGAGAAAATGAGATGGGAGTTTTTAGATGTACCCTAACTGTCATTTCTGGAAAAAACAGTTCACACAGAGCTAGACGAGACAAGCGTTTGAGGTTAAAAAGTATGTAAATTGTAAATTATAAAAAAACAAAAAACAAAAAAACAATTTTTTAACTACATAAGACCCTTCTTCCTCGGCTGGGATTGTTTAGAGCCGTTTGAAGCTGCATTTAAACTGCATTTTGGAAGTTCAAACTCAGGCACACCATAGAAGTCCATTACATGGAGAGAAATCCTGAAATGTTTTCCTCAAAAAACATAGTTTCTTCACGAATGAAGAAAGAAAGACATGAACATCTTGGATGAGAAGGGGGTGAGTACATTATCTGTAAATTTTTGTTCTGGAAGTAAACTAATCCTCTAATGATGTTCATCATTTGTGACCCTGGACCACAAAACCAGTCATAAGGATAATTTTGAAACTGAGATTTATAATGAATAAACAAAAAAAAATCTAAATATTGAGAAAAAATACAATTTTAAGTCAAAATGAAGTTCTTAGCAATGCATAATACTAATCATGTTTAAACAAATTAAGCTTTGATATAGTTACGGTATGAATTTTTTCAAAATATCTTCGTGGAACACGATCTTTACTTATTATCCTAATGGTTTTTGGCATAAAAGAAAAATCAATGGATTTGACCCATACAATGTATTTTTGCCTATTGCTACAAATATACCTGTGCTGCTTAAGACTGGTTTTGTGGTCCAGGGTCACATTTGTCACTGTCCCTTCACTGAAAGGTAATTTCCATTGATTATGTATTGATTCTATTGATTATGCTATCAACGTTGCAATAAAACTGCCGTTTTTTTATTCTCTCGACAGTGTAACCCTGTGAGCATCTCACTCCCTTCTGAAAGCTTTTATATACATCAGGCCTTCTTTGGAGATCCAGAATTTCCATGTATGGTGCTTAATACAGCAACCATACAATTATTAGCTGATCTCTGAGTCCTGCTGTTAAACTAAAAAGAACAAAGGGTGAGATGGAAAATATGACATCCATTTTTATGTAGATCTGGATTCAGCCCAGTCTGGAGAACAATTATTCAGTTGGATATATTCGCGTAGCGCACAAATTATTAAAAAATATCACCTCATGCTGCTTAAGGGTGCGAGCAAGATGGAGGTGTATAATATGGAAACACTGACAGAAGCCATTTTGATCTTTAAATTCCCTTAAAAAGAAGAGTGACCTTTACTTAGAAGTTATATAAAGGTGCAATTTAAGCAGACTCTCTGGAGTTCAGATTTATTAACATGAAATCTGAAGTGGAGCATACTTTATTGCCCCGTGCTCTGCCGCAGGACTTACGGGGGCCTTTGCCATTTCAAGCTCTCGATATTACCATATTATTATTTCATTATTTCTTTATACCGATCCCTAAACTCAAGCGCGGCTGTAAGTGCCGACGACGTCAGTTTAAAAGGGAAAAGTACTCGCGATATATATTGAAATGCAATCATCGCAGTGACTCATATCTACAGGTTCTCACCCATGGGTTTTCTTTGGCTGAGGGTATCGCTTACAAATGCTCGCTCACCTCAGCCTCTCACACCCTCCCACTTTCCCTCTCACACACACACTCCCCACCTTTTATATTCACACAACACCGTTATAGATCCAGTCAAAGGGCCCAGGTTTATTTTCCTTTGCACGGGGGATGTAAGCATTGAAAACACAAGCTGTGTTTGAGGGAGGAAGTTGGCGAGACAACAGAGGATGCTTTATGCCGCCGACACAATGGGGAGAGGATCACAATGGCATCCTGCCGAGCCAGTGGCACACAACGTGGGATTACAGCAAGTGGGACTTAAAGCACTGCAGATGGGGCGGGGGGGATCCACTGCAACCAGATGCATTGCAAGCGGAGCTCGAGAGATGCTTGCTTCGCTCCTAGTGGTGACCCAAATGTTTAAGCTGAATAAAGCTTTGAGGGAAGCGTGCCGCGTTGTATAAATACCGTACGCGGCACTTGTTCTTTCCTCCCACCTCATGATTGAACCAAAGTGTGCACTGGAGATCAGTGAGACGCATCCAAACAAACACCCTATCTCATAGTCAGCAGTGAAGTGGTTGCCACCTTCAATTACAGAGCATCAAAACAGTCAGTCGTGCGGTGGCTTTTTTTTCCCATTTCCTCTTGATACCTGCTCAGACTCTAGTTGTTAACATGCTCATCCTGGCACTTCCCGCTCATGACTTATCTCCATCCCCCTTGTTGACTTTCACGTCCACATTTTAGCCCTTTGCGTGCGTCACTGTCCTACATTATGTACTTCCAGGCGTCCTTACAGAGGGCTATCTGCAGCCATCTCAGCAGGGGTGCCGAGGGGCTCTGTCACGGGCCCTGCTGTCAGACCTGGCCCCTGTGACAGGGAGCAGCGCGGCTGCTAATAAGGGTATTCATCACGACGGCCAGGAGCCGTGACAAGAGAGCCTGCACCACTCGATTGTCCCTCAAATATGAACTTATCATTTAATTACTCTCCCGTGCCTCTTGATTGCCTTGTCAAGATGCAGGTTAGTTAAGAGAAGAGATCTCTTCTCGCTGCCCGGGCCCCGGCCCTTGCCGTGACAACTGCTCGTCTCATCAAAACATCAGCTGCCCGGGAGATCCTCGAAAATGAGATTCAATTTCATCCGCACTGATGCCGACAGGTTTTTTTTTTTCTTCCCCCTTGCTCAGGGTCGGAGTCATGAAGTGGGAAGATCCATAAGTGGGAGAACATTTGATTGCTACACGGTTAGCAGAATAAACAGGGGGGAGCGCACAGAACGTGTGGTGGGAGCCCTTACTGTGAATCTTTTTTGAATCATAGTGAGATGAAAGAAGTAGTTCATCCAAAAATGAACATTGATTTTACTCAATCACTGACTACAAACAAATTCAAAAACGGACAATACTGTTAAAAAAAAAGATCCGTACAACTTACAAACTATATTTAAAGTGTTCGGAAGCCATATGAGAGCTTTACATGATGAACAAAATCTGAAATTCCTATTTGAATCATTGAGTCAGTTCAGAACTTCAGAATTTCAGAATGTCTGTGAACTCGATCAATTAATTTATTGATTCAAAGAATGATTCATTCACAAAATGGGCCGGCTACTTTTATTATTAACTCTAAGGTGGTTATTAAATGAATAAAGACTAAATTTTCAACCTTTAAATTGCATAAAGCTATGGAGTACAGCACATGATTTATATGGACCACTTTTATGACACTTTTATGGTGCTTGACAGCCCCAGTCTTCTCTCACTTTCATTAAAACTAAAAGAGTGGCCAGGTATTTCTTCAAAATACACCTTTTTGTGTTGCTTGGAAGTCATGCAGGTTAGGAATGACATATGGTTGAATAAATGGTAGAATCATTAGGAAAAAAAATACAGAAAGCAATTAATTTATATAAGTTTGGTTTGTTTGTTTTGTATAGCATACACTCTTAAAAATAAAGGTTATTTATTGGCATCGGTGGTTCCATGAAGAACCTTAAACATCCAAGGAAACTTTCAAATGCGGAAGAGGTTCTTTAGATTTTTAAAATGTTCTTCAAATTGGTTCTTTTAAGAACCGTTCACTTTGGGGAACCAAAAAATGGTTCTTCTATGGCATCGCTTCAAAACACCCTTTTGGAACCTTTATTTTTAAGAGTGTATTGTAGAGTGTGTATAATGAATGTTTATACTTTCGTGCTAAAATAAGCAGAAAATAACAACGTGTTATGCACATAAGTGCACTAAATGCAGAAAAATGGCACTGTGAAGTCATGAAAGTCAAGAGACACTTACGCATCTGACAGACTCTTTTCGAACCGTGCCATTTTTGGCTGGCAAGTCGTGCAATTCCACAACTCCAATTCTGTTCAACACTCATGTAATAAAATCACTCTCAGTATTAAGAGGGATCTTGGCATTTCTTTTTTTATTTCTGTGCAACAGTTTACAGCCCTCTAGGGGAAACAGAGCCCAACCTATAAAAGTTCCAGCCTGGCATGAACTGAAGCCTTTCAAATGAAGACGTATGTCATGGAGTCAGAATGAGAAAGCGCTAAAGATCGAGAGATGGAGAAAAGCCGAAGTGAGAGAGGGACAACTTTTTAGTGTGTGCCGTAGATACCCTTTTAAACAAAAAGTCTAATAAATTCCACCTTTCTGATGTGATACAAATGAAATTGTGAGCATGAGATTTTGGCCATTTCTTTCCCAGATGACTGGAATGAATGCGAGGTAGTTAAAGTTTAATATCCTATTATGTGTCTGTTTTACTCTCACTGTCTATCAGAAAGGTTACTTCTAGCCGAGTATGGAATATTATAGATGCCAACTAGCAATTGGGGACAAAAAAATCTTCCTATAGACCAACATTTACACAATTCCTGTTTACGTATTTAAGTAAAACAAAAAATAGTTTGAAGTAAAACATTGCGTATCTGTGCATTAATGCAGTTTTCCATGTATATACGCTTCACTGTAGACAAGTTCTCAGGATGAGCACGAACAGTTTATCCAGTCCTATCAGTCGCAACGCAAAGTGACTGAATGTAAATGATCACTTACCTCACTCCTGTCATAACTCCTTTGGCATCCCTCCACTACTGTAAATCAACCTTTATTTAAATTAACTTCTCACTTAACATTATTAATCAAATAGCTCAGAGCTTGGGCTGCATCCTTATGTTTGTGTTATTCTCATGAAAAATGTGAAAGTAAACAACATGTTTTCATATAAATGTACAGTAAATGTACAGAGAGTGGTGCTAAAATGCATGTTCAGTACATGACCGTGGCATGTTTTTATTATGTTGGTACAGGCACGTATTGCTGCTTTTTCATTACGCTGCGTGAGGTACGTAATGCGGCTGTTCACAGTTCAAATATCCGGGTAGTGTCGCTAAAGGTTAATGCTTTGTCATGTTGGAAATATCCCCTACACCAAACCCAACTCTAAACCTACTGAGCAAACCCACTGAATTAGAAAACTCATGCATACGAAGCTATATATGACTACAATGTTCAAAAATATAAATTTTTAAATGTCGCAGGATGTTAAAATGGTTTTGAAGTCATAACATAATATTCTGCAAGTAATTGTCTGAAAATGAGGATTTGTTAATCAAAACTCTGTAGCTGTAAATCATACATAAGGAAAAAAAAAAAATACAGCTGGTAGTGTTCATTTGAACTGGAAAAGACAGTGATTCGCACATACTGTAAAGGAAAGTTTTCAGTTTTGTAGAAATATATAGAGGTACATATTTCCATTGAGCCTATGTTGGACATGTTTTATGGACATGAAACTTTTTACAACCAGAATGGGTCCAAATAATGTCTAATTATTAGACATTAGTTTGGATGACCTTAAATTGTTGATATTTTGAACATTTTATCCTTTGTGATTAAAGTTACTAAGTAACTTCAAAGCAGACTTTAAAGTGGAATCTTTAACTGTTTTTTTTTTTTTTTGAGTCACAAATGGCCAGTTGACCTTGCATTGTAGTATACTGATGTTATAGGCAGTGTTGGGGGTAACACATTACACGTAATGAGTTACATAATCAGAATTTTTTCAAGTAACTAGTAGAGTTACACATTACTTTTGAATTTCTGAAAATATGTGAATGAAAATATCTGAGTTACTTTTTCAAATAAGTAATGCCAGTTACTTTGTTTTTCCATTTATTCACTAACAGCTCTCCATGAAATATCTATTATATATATATTATATACAAAAGCTCAATACCACGAAAACTGCAATAATTAAATGTTACCTCGGACCACAAAAGGTTTTTTTTTTTTTTGGCCATGATACAACTATTTAAAAAAATCTGGAATCTGAGTGTGCAAAAAAAAAAATACTGAGAAAATCGCTACTTCACCCCAAAATGAAAATGTTGTCATTAATTACTTACCCCCATGTCGGTCCAAACCCGTAAAACTTCATTTGGAACACAAATTAAGATATTTTTGATGCATTCTGACAGCTCTTTGACTGTCGCTTAGACAGCAATGTATTTAACACTGCGTACAATGTAAACAACTTTACACTTTGATTTGAATGAAAACACCATATCCGTGTGACGCAGCTGACACACAACAGCGCACACTGTTTGTGTTCAATGGATGCGCTTCAAAATGGTGCTAGGGTGACGTAGAGGAGACGAATTGTTGAATAAAGTTATTATTTTTGTTTTCTTTGCGTACAAAAAGTATTCTCGTAGCTTCGTAAAATTATGGTTGAACCCCGGATGACACATGGATTATTTTACAGATCTCCTTGCTACGTTTCTGGACGTTGATCGTGTTAATTACATTGCTGTCTATGTGAGAGTCAGAGAGCTCTCAGAATGCATGTTCTGAAGATGAACAAAGCTTTTACAGGTTTGGAACGACATGAGCGTAAGTTTTTAATTACAAAATGTTCATTTTGGAGTGGAGTAACCCTTTAAAACGGTCCGAATGAAGTTCTTAGCGATGCATATCACTAATCCAAATTTAAGTTGATATATTTACAGTAGGAAATTTACAAAATATCCTCATGGAACATGATTGTTACTTAATATCTTAATGATTTTTGGCATAAAAGAGAAAATTGATTATTTTAACCCATACAATGTATTGTTGGCTATTGCTACAAATATACCCGTGCTACTTACAACTGGTTTTGTGGTCCAGAGTCACAAATATGTTAAATAACAAAAATAATATGTATTTTTTGTCTTTCTCTTTAATTTTCTTAGTTCTTATCGGCATGTTGTAGATACGCTATATTATATGCTGTATAAATAAATTGCCCTTGACCTTACTGCTGTAGAGTGCTAAACTTTCTTGTCCTGCGACCTGTTGTTCATGCAATCCAGAATGGCAGCACAGCTAAGAGTTTTGTGTCAATTAGTCACTTTTTTAAGGAGTAACGCAATGTTGTAATGCATTACTTTTATAATTAGTTATAGGAACACAACATTTACATTTACACTTTTGGCAGATACTTTTATCCAGAGCCAACAAGTGCAACCAGGTTTTTCAGTATGTCTGTTCCCTGGGAATCAAACCGATGTTGAGTTAGTGAAACACTGAAACAATATGTACTAGTGATACCGTAGCACTTGACTCAGTGTTGTACAGCCCTGACTTACGTTCATGGTATAGCAGACAACACCACACCATAAAGAATATACCCAAGCGAAAAGATCAGATTACAAAAGTCGAATCTCAAATATGTAAACTACACCACGATGAGCTCACTATTTCGAATGTGTGTTCACCCCCTTCATGAGATCAAGGATATAAATGCCCAGCATGCTTTGTTGATATTGCTGGAATAACATGATAATGGCTGAAATGTGCCCACCCTCCAGACGCTATATGAGGTTTTTAAAGGCCTCACGGCTCTGTGTAAGGCGTTTGCCGCACTTTCCTTTAAAAGTGCTCTCCGTAACGACGCTGAAACCCATCTTCTCACAGCTCAAATTTTATCGCTCACAATAAATCCCAAGAATGGCAGAAAGGTGCTGCTTAAAGTGAGGTGCGTGGAACTTTCAGATGAATTGTGGCAGTCAGAATGCTGACTTTGACAAGCATATCAGCACGTCTCCCCGGATCCCGCATCAGAGGCGCAGTTGAAAAACATACCGAGATCTACCTGGCCCGTCTCCTCCGCCGGGACGGAGATAGCGGCGACGATGGGCTGAAATCACACCGCACTTCCCCCATCTGTGCCGAATCCTGCAGTGACAAGCATGAAAACCTGCGTAATCAAAGCGTAATTGATTATACTAATTGCCAGGGCATAATTGGATCCGACTCAATTAAAAAGCCTGAGTAATTGAAATGAATTACAAATGACGCATTTATTACCATCGGAATAAAAAAAAGCAAGCAAGCGCTTGAGAGAGAGGGAGAGAGAGAGAAAGCGAAAAGCTTGCAGGGTTGGGCTTTGTCTGCAGAGCTTGGGGTCCTGATGCACCTGCAATGCTAAATCATCAGCGCCTCACTAGATAGCGCCGGGCCGGGAATGCTTTGTGCTGTTTTTGCAATTCCTCAATGCGGATTTATATCTTTTGCTTCAGGAAAGGTTGTAATATTTCACGGCGCACGGCACAGAGTGCGACTCAGTACTGTGCGGGCGTTCGGAATGAGTGCTGGAGGGGGACGAGGGGGAGGGTTGAAATACAGTATCAGCATATATTGTAATTTTATTTTGATAAGGCCACGCTTAAAAGCCGAGGAGGCTCCCATGCGCACGGAGGGCGAGCGGGTTTATTTATTTTACATATACACAAAGCCTGCGGACGCTTCCTCAGCCGTCATTAGCGATCCCTCTACGACAGGGGATATCGGCAAATGAGAACAGGTGCGCCCCTCCCCCCCGCGGAACCGCGATTCAACAGTAGACTTGATAACGTAAACCACTTTGCAGCCACTTCCTGAGATGCAGCATGTGTGTAGTTGGCGTCTCGGCGCGCCTCAGTGTGTATGTGCACATGAGTGCGCATTTTTTATTCTCCAGCCCTGTCAGAATTTCCTTTCAAACTCGTCTGATCGGGTCGAGTCTCATCACGCTGTCACCCCGGCTCGCTTTTCATTAGTCTGCCTCCCTCACTCTCTCTCTCTTAGCCTCCCTCCCGTTCTCTATCTGTCTCTATTCGCCTAGCCAAGCAGAAGAACTCAAACACATGCGCAAATTAAATCGACATCCAAACTCACTCTCATATACAAAGCAATTTAAATGATATTCATTAGAGCGATGACAAGTCCTGATGAGGCTTCCAGGAGGAGAGCACTCCTTCAGCGCTTTCGCCGACTCCGTTTCATGCTCACCGATGCGTGATGCCCGTCGCCATACCATCACTTAAAATACAGAGAGAAGAGAAAGAGAGAAACCAAAGAAAACACGTATCCCACAACACCCAGGGCTTGTCTCGAAACAGCTCTCCCCTCCGTCCCATCCCACAAGCGCAAATACACTTCCCTAGACCCCTTTCTGTGTGTCTCTCTGGCTGTTTGCCTTTTGCGCCCTGTCCAAACATCTGACCTTTCTGCTGACAGATTAAACTTCACTCTTTTTTCACCAGAACACATTGGAAAGGACGGTTTTTGATGTTACTTCCTGACTATTTTTTTTTTTTTTCTTTCTGTCATTACTCTATTTATGTCCATGGCAATTAACTGCTGTCAGCTGCTCTTAATGTATTAAAAAGCCCAGCTCTCTCTCTCTCTCTCTCGCTCTCTCTCTCTTTTTTTATTTTATTTTACCCTTCATCCGGACGAGAGCCAATTAATTTGGGCTTTTCTCTCGGCCCCTAATTAACCCCTTCAGGACTGAGATGATGGCTAATGCCACTGATTGAGGCCAAGCCTGAAATTACCCAGAATTACCCGACTGCTGTGAGCGAGAAGGGAGATTACCGCACGCCCATTGTTCACAGGGCCGCCATTCATTAGCTCGCTTACCCATAATTCATTAGGATGGAAAGGAACAAAATGGAGTCGATAACGCGGTAGCGAGCGTGTTACATACATTTCTCTTACTACCTCCTAGCCTCCTTTCCTTTCCCTCTCTTTGTCTGACTCAAAGCTTTGGCAGACACAAGAGCCTGATGTTGTAATCAATATATGTGAGCTGACGTGAGTCTGGACATGCGTGTTAATTAAGCAGCTTGTGGGTGGAAATAATTTGAGTGTGATAATGAGTTTTGAGAGGGGACTCGAACAAGATAACTGTCTTTGGAGTTCAGCCACTGACATGTGGCGCTGTCTAACAAACCCCACCCACAATTGTCAGCCCACACTGACAGACAGGTAACAATCAACCAATCATGAGCGAGATTCATGTTAACTTGTTCTCAGCTTTTGTGTGGGGATTTAGGTGTGCACCTGTTAGTGTGCATATGATCAAGTCCAATGTCATCCATTCTTAAACTTAGTTTTACATTTAAAATCCAAACACAGATTTCAGTCTAAAATACATTCATTTAATTAAAATGTATAATAAATAAATATATAAAGTGATTTTTTTCACACAATAGTTTAATACAGCTCACTATATTATGCTATTGCAACACACTGCATGACGATCATGTCATTTTATTCACTAATTAATACTTTCATTAAGCATACAAGAGTATATAAAATAATATACAATTCATGCATAGTGTTTTGTTCAAGCTACTGGCCAGAAGATAACGCTGAGAGAGAGAAAAAAAAACAAAAACAAAAACAAAACAGCCCCGGGCTGATCACCGTCCCTGCCATTTCACAAAATAAGACACTCGCTATAGTTTGGTCATGCTGACCTCTTAATTCTGTTATTCTATTAGAGATAGGGGTAAAATTGAATTTGTGTGTGTATGTGTGTGTGTTTATGGAGCAGTGTGAGGGGTGTTCAGGTTAAATGGTGCTAAGCACTTTCCCTTATCACCCCGCTTTAGAAGATTCACCTCTGACCTTTTTGAGAGGTCTTCTTCAGTCTGAGCCCTAGGGCAACAAACCCTCCGACATCAGCAAGCCAAACAGAGACAATCAGCACACATCACTTCTCTGACTGCCCTCGAGCGACACTCACAGAGGGATCCTTTCCTTTCCTTTCCTTTCCTTTCCTTTCCTTTCCTTTCCTTTCCTTTCCTTTCCTTTCCTTTCCTTAGCAAACCAGACTAAACCTAAATGTTTATTTGAAAACAAATTCTGCATTAAATTTTGCTTGGAAGAGCTGAGCAGCAGAGGTTGTGGATAAATTCAGCTTCTATAGCCTTTCCTTTCCAAACTGAACCGAGCCAAACCAAACCAAGCCAAACCGAAGAACACTGGGTACAGCTATTTAAAAATGAATGTAAAGGAGGGAAATTTTAAGATAAATAAACAATATTAAACGTCAACTGTTACACTGTGAACAGGAAAAGAAGAAAGATGAAAGTCATGCATCGGTGCTGACAGGAAACTAACGCTACTGCACACATATTGGTGGCCAACATCCAACAACCATGTGGCACTAATGAAAACTGTATGGTGAATGCAGTGTGGGCAAGGAGATGGTTAGCACAGTTGTTATACTTTGTTTAATATGTCTAGTTGAACAAAAAGTAAGATAATCAGGACTAGATAGATAGACATAGATGTTGACAATGCATGACTAAAATTGTTTTTGTCATTTTTAAAGTATGTAACTACACTCTAAAAAATGCTGGGTTAAATACAACCCTGCATTGGGTGAAATTTAAACAAACCCAGTGTTAGGTTAAATGTTTAATCCAACCTTCTGGGTAGTTTTATTTAGGGGAGACACTGCAGGCAAAAACACCGCTTTTTCATGCACCTGTCAATATTGAGATTTTGGGCTTTTTGGTTTTTCATGAAGTGATTTTTTTTTCAGACTAGTGGAAACAAAACATCCAAGACATTGTTAAGTGTTTCTTATATAGCACTATATATATTTGTGTCAATAGATTTCAATTACAATACATATTTTTAAAGCCCTTTTTCTTAAAATTAGTTTTTTCTCCTACACTGAGCCATAAATCTCCACTTCAGTAGAACTTACAAACACCAAACTTTACATTGTTATTCCTGTCTATATCCTGAAGGTTTTTACAGAGGAATTTGTTTGTATATAATTTGCTTGATTATATACAACATTTTATTCCACCCAATATTGTGAAAATATATAGTTTTTTGTCTGCTCCAAGTGTTTTCTGAATTTCTGAGACAAAAAGGAGATACCCATAATTCCCTCTGTAAACATTTGACTCTAACGTGTCAAAAAAAAAAGTAAACGCATTTTGAAACTGACTTCATCCACTGTTTAGACTTTTGTACTAGAAATCTATGCAAATTAGTGCATGTTTAATTAAATGCACTGTAAAAAAATGTGTTGAGTCTTAAAATAACTTTGGTACCTCATTGCCTTTAACTTTTAAGTTTAGTCAACTTGAAATGTGAAGTTGAACTATATGACAACTTAGATATTTGTGCTGACTAAAAATTTTAAGGCAGCGGAGTAACAAATTATTTTGATTATTATTAAATTATTATTTATGGTTGAAACCACTTTTTTTTTTTTTTTTTTACAGTGTAATGCATCATTTGCATATTTAAACCTAACATTTTAGAAAACTTGTAATACAAAAAATGTTTGCAGTTATCAGTCTAATCAATCAGCTGGGTAAGTAAGGCGATAACTATTAGTTATTTTTTTTACCCTATTCACTTGCAGTGTCTCGCCTTAACTTTATTTCTTGCTTAAAATGAACATAAAATAGGCTGGAAATGAGCATTTCTTAATATGTTCAATAAATTATTAATTTTTTTTTTATTTTTATTGCATTTTTAAATTGCTTATCAGTAAATGTTCACCTTGTGATTACTGCTTATGCCTCCAGTAATTATGTGTCTGATTTTTAATTTACAACCTATTTTGGGATCATTTTAAGCCAGCCATATAGTCATTTTTAAACAATAGTTAAGTTAACCCAAAAGGTTGGGTTAAACATTTAATCCATCTGCTGGGTCAAAACAACCAAACCGCTGGGTTTGTCCATATTTCACCCAGCATTTTTTACCATCAAACATCCTCAACACAGTGTTAAAAGACGATACAAGGGAAGCAACAATCAGACAAAACAGATTAAACTGACTTTAAACTGTTTTTTTTTTTTTACTTTTTCTTTATTGTATTATTTATCTATTATTTTATAATTTATTATTATCAATTATTTTAGTGAACTATTTTCTGTTCTCAGTTTTATTTTGAAAAGCTGAGCAGCAGAGGTTGTGCATAAATTCAACTTCTGTAGCCTGCCATTCACCCCCATGCTCAGGTCAAAGGTCAGAGGTGAGTGACAGGACAAGAGGGCCATGTCAGGGCCATGTTTATTTAACTCTTCAACCACTGAAAGGGTAAAAAAAAAGACTAACATGTTAATGACAATGATAGACATACAGATGCAAATTGGATATTTGAATAAAGGATAGCTAGATAAATAGATAGACAGATAGACAGACAGATAGATAGATTTTTTTTCTTTTATACGTTAACCAAATTTAATTCCATTTAGATTCTCGTAGGTGTATAATTTCATTTGTATTACGTAAAGTATGTGACACTTTTTAGTTCACACATTCAGCTCAATAACAGCTATGTGGCATCTAATACCATGAACACACTGTACTGAGCATGGCAACATTTAACATGCGTAATTTTAGTTTGTCTCTAGGGCATAGGTGCAGTGCAAACAGAAGTAATGCTGTTTTGAAGGCAAATTAAAATGAATTAGTATATAAATAAAGCAATCGTGCAGGCATCAGCAACTCCCAACCACCTCCGACAGGTTTTATTGTGTTACATGTGCTAAAAGATTCACCCTGAGTGTCTTTTATATGCATTTTATAGTGGCTTTTTTCATTCATCTGTGTTGGTGGGCTTTAACGTCTGCCGTTTGTGATGAATACCGAGGCGTATGTGTGCATCTGTATTGTAGCAACTAACTGCTTTTGCACTGTAGATAATTCTTCCCCCCGGTATGTTTGTCTCATAGACACGCAGGCCCACGTGGGAATGTAAGCGGGTTGGGAGGGAGGGAGTGAGTGTGCGCTCACCGAGACCTTATTACCTCTTCCTGCGTGGAGTGTGTTGTGTCTCGAGTGATTGGTGATCACATTTGTAATGGCACACTGCTGCACAACGCCATTATGCCCTTTGTCATCTTACTGAGCCACTGACAGCCAACCGGCTTTCGGAGACAAGAGGTATAAATGACAAACACACACATACACACACACAACCACGTATGTGTGGTGATTCTGAAACTACAGGTGTGCGTTTAGAGCTTTTAAGTAAGCATTAAACTCTCTCTAACTCCTAAGATGTGTGGCGTATTGATTTCTTGTTGTGCAAAGAACCGTTCAAGCCCCATTTAAGATTTCTATCCTGCACGTAGCCGGGAGCACACCAAGGCCCCGTAAATTAGGGAAATCGCACATTCATCACACGCATTATTTTAAGATACTTTGAGAACGTGACAGCTTGAAGATCTACGGCGGCACATTACAAAACGCTACAACGCCTCCCGTTCTATCTCCTTGGGGTAATGTTGGGGTCATTGGGACACACCCATGCTTTTTTTTCCTGCTAATATCCGCTTTTTCGTGTGTGGATTGTCCACGCACAAGCGTGTGATTGAGAGAATTTATAAGCCGCTCTAAATTAGCATTTGTAATGGGAGTGCTTCCAAGGTGAGACTGCAGATGGTGAGTGAATTACAGTGCATGTAAATTACACAGGTTAAGAGAGACAGCTCGCCTCAAAGGCGTCCGCCGACAAAGTGAAGCCTTGGGTCAGCGCAGCAGTGAATCAATCAGGCCCGATTGTTGAGGAGTGGATGCGCATCGCCTGCATCATTGTAATTTGCTATGGCGGGCCGCGCCGGTGCCCGCTTACTGTGAAGGCCTACTGCAAGCGCTCTGCGTGTGTTTGTTTGTGATAGCGCAAACGCAGATACATTTCCTTCGTCGGCGTACGTAATCCGCAATTTGGTTTATCTGAAAAGTCCAGCAATACATAAAGTCCCTCAGTAGCTCAATAGCATTACAACACAGCATTCATTTGTGTTGGAGAGGGCTGCTTCGAGAGTTTCGCTGAGCTTTAGACACTCTGGTCTTTTGTAACAGCGCGACGGAGATAAAGCCTCCAATGTGCGGTTCGCTCCCGCACAGTAAACCTCTCATTCTGAGCAGATTATGTGTACAGACCAATTACGCTCCTCACATTCTGGGAAATATACTCATTGTTGAGGTATTTAGGCACAAAGCAATTATGTAGGCCTTTTCTACACGAACATACCTTCGGCTGCGCCTGTTTACAATTTGTTTACTCCCCGTCGTGAAGTGGGTCAAATTCAAACGCGACACCGATACGGCACAGATATCATTTAAAGCTTTAAAAAGAGTGGGGTATTGTTTATTTGGGTGTGTAGGCATTTCTTGATAGTTAAATGTCTGCACGTATAGTTGTTTTCAACCTTAATAACCCCGAGTTTGGTGGCTGGGAGAGAGAGAAAATGGCTCTTACACTTCAATTTCACGCACATTTTCTTTGCGACTAATGAGCACCTTAAATATGGCGCCAGACTTCAGGTAAGCCTGTGAAGGCTGACATTTTCACACACAGCAGCACCTTGTCACCACACATGATGTCCCCTCTACCTGGTTCCTGACGTCTTTTAGTGTGTGTGTGTATGTGTGTGCGCGCATGCTGAATGCTCTCTGACAGATCTGACGAGGAACATATTCGGTAACTAAACAGAGTAAACCATTTTGAGAAAGTGTCCCAGCATTATGAGGTATATCTTATACGTGCCCCTACTGATCTGTTGACAAAGGTTCTCTCTCACTCTCTTTTTCTCTCGCACACACAAACCGCAAGCTGGGAATCAGCATATACAGTATGTCATTTACATTTTCTTTGAGTGCAGTCTATGCCAAAGCAGAATTTTGTAGTCATACTCTAAATGCGATTCTGTTGTCATCCTGGATAAGGCCCAAACAAATTTGTCCCTGCAAAATGCGAACCTGAGCTAATTACAACAGTGAAAATGGTGAAAAAGAGACAGTTAATGCCAGAGCAATTATCTGCTGCATTCCTTTGTAGAGAGGGAAAGGCGCATCGCTCTTCACGCCGCCTGATGCTTCCCTAGTTAAACCATATTAGGAGACGTTGTGAGTCGATGTGTCACCAGGCAGGGAATTAGATGAGAGGAGTGATGGGATAGATCTGCCAAAAATATATGACACCACTAAAGTCTGCCGCATAAGAGATAAACACTTAATATTTGTGAGACCGGTAGCAGAGGTCTACGTTAGAGCGCGTGCGCGCGCGCACACACACACACGAGCCACCTGGTGGATTTTAATGCGCTCATACCTGTCAGAGGTCCGGTGGTCTAGCCCTACTGCCACACAAAGGTTTTTTCACACACTTGTCGACTGCTATTTAACTGACAGCCGTTCCCTTTAATCTGCTCATTTCTTATCCCCCGGCGCCCGACAGACTTGTGAGCCACGACACATCAAGTTATTGCAAAAAACCAAAACAATTTCAATTTAATGCTGCAGTAGAAAAAAGGTTATATGAAGTCATATAATGAGTGCTTCATTGTCAACAACAACAAAAAAAAGAAACACGGCACAGAATGCATAACAGTGCCTGTGCTGTTAACATGCCAATATTTTACACATAAGATTTCCATTCACTGGCAGCTGTCAGTTACTTCAGTAAATTAACTGCCAAAACGTAGCAGAACTGTCAATTGGAGGTAAGGTAACCATGGTTACCTTTCATATCCCCAAAAATGATGAAGCTGCAGTGTGGTTTTATGGAGGAATAATTAGACAGAACAACAAAATAAAAGATACCAATCAAAAAGGCATTCTACAATATGAAACAACAACCAAGAGTGTTTATAAATAAAAGGTTACATTGTGGAATTCCTCCTTACATTATAAAGTAGCATCTTTTTATACAACCATTTAAGTGAAATGATGGAACAAGTACTGTCTTGTACAAGAAGTTTAACCCTTTGAGCACGAGGTGGAAATAAAACTTTAGGGTGATTTTTTTTTTTTTCTTCTCATTTTCATATCTTCTGATTAAATAACATATTTATAAAACTATTGTGCAAAACAATTTCATTAATGTCTTCATATATTGTGCACCAGTAGATAGTCATACTCATCTTAAATTAAAAAATATAAAATGATGCATAATTTAGACAGAAATTAGTTTATGTTTTTATGTACACATTTTTACACTGACCTGAATTCATAAAGGCCCCTGATTTGAGCAAACTAAAAAACTGCTATTTTGGATTCACATATATTTCTGCACTGCAAGCTGTGTAAGAGGTGATCTAACAGACAATGTGATTTGTTAGCGGGTAGTCAAAATACCCTTGAATTTACCCACTCAAATACATAGAAACTTGGTGATATCCAATCTCTTAATTTCTCTCTTTTTTTCATATATATAGTTTTGTTTACTTTTGGGGGGGTTGTAAATATAGACGTATTTAAGCGTACTCAGAGGGTTAAATTTTTCTGCTGACACCAGCATACTTAGGTCACATTTTAAAAAAAAAAGAAAAAAAAAGAAGGAAACAAAATAAAATAAGAGAGAAGTAAAGAGAGAGATAAAGAAAAGCCCAGATTTAGTTATCAAATATTGAACTAAACCATTTCATTAATGCATGCAGCTTACTGCATCTCAAGGATGCCAAAAAAATTCAATTTACACAACTTTCAAATACATACAACTTCATTTTAAGTCTTTTTTATTTACCTTCATATTTTACCAGTGACCTCTTCACTCAGCACTGCACAGTTAGAAAAGCATTTGTTTTCTCTGTTTTCCATTGTGAACTAAAAATGCAGAAAATTAATGTCTCTAGGGCCAAATGAGTGTTCCCCAGAGGAAAAACTCCAAATGATGTGCCAAAACTAAACAGTAGTTTTCTGGCGTCTATGTGCAGTTAGTTCTTCGTTAATTACTTTCAGTTCTTTTAATATTTTTTTTTTCCTTAAGAAATGTTAGTCAGAAGGCTTGAAAAAGGACAGGAAAAAAAGAGATGAGAGACAGTTTTTTGTCCTTGGCCATCGCTAAGGTTTCTCAAGTTCACTAACATACATAAGATGGTCCTCAGGGGATTTACCATGGGTCTTACTCAGATGGAGCTTGACAGCGTGCTTGCTGGCAAAAGTCCGGTTACACAGTTTACACTGATATGAGGTGCCATTTGCCTCCTCATCTGGGGAAGGGGAGGGGGAAAGCGAGTGAGGGCTGGGGTTGGGGATCGAATGGGCCAAAGGATGCGCTTGGGTTGAAAGCAGTTTCTCAGAAAGCCCCTTGCTATGGCGTGAGATCTGACTAACAAGATGCTCTCCGGACAACTTAGCCAGGTCCCTGAGCCGGAAGCCCAGATGTGACTCAAGATGGCTGACGTAGGTAGAGGGGGAACGGATCTGTGATGCACAGTCACTGCAGAAGAAGACAGGGTGGCCAGAGTCTAGATTTTTCAAGAACTTTGTGCCACCTGTCCGCCTCAGCTGGTATTTGACATTGGCCAGCCAGTGGCTGATGGTGGTCATTGAGAGGCCGGTGAAGCGGGAAATATGCATGCGCTCCTGTGGACTGAGGTCCGACATAATGTACTTGCCATCACCCGTTTGCCGCAAACTGGAGGCAAACTGTGCCTGCAAGATGAGTAGATGCTGAGGATTCCAGTTGGACTGCCGGCCCTTTCGTTTCTGAGCGGGAGAGATCTCCTCTGCCTCCTCTGGCGTCGATCCGTCTATGTCGGAGCGCTCTGAGAGACTCGTTGGGGTGGAGGACTTGGACGCGTGGCTCTCCGTGAGGTTGCGTAGCATATCAGAGATGTCGGACAGGGCGTTTTCACGCAGAGGTGAGTTGGACATGAAGGAAGCCACAGCAGATGAGGCTTTTGCCATGGTGATGGTTGATGAGGGTGAAATCGAGGTGGGAGTGGAGGTGGAGGAGGACAGGGCAGCAGATCCCAGGGAGTTGCTCTTATCGCTCTTGCCTTTGGTCAGATCAATAGGCTGGTCGTTGTTGATGTGGTAAAAGTAGCGGTCTAGATGCTCGTTGGTTTTTTTGGTCTGAGATGGAGTGGAGGCAGCTACAGCTGCCTTCTCTGCCAGGCTGTTGCTCATCTTGAAGAGCATGCTCATGGGGTCAAGGGACGGCAGGGCAGGTTTGGCAGCTTTTCCTAGGTGAACATTCATGACAGACTGAAGCGCACTTAAAGGGTTGACAAATGGCTGCTCTGGAGGATGGTCGGTTATAATAGCAGTGCTGCTGCATAAGGTAGACACAGGGGTTTTGACAGCATGGTCAGTACCATTCTCCAGAGACTCTTTTGCAAGAGCATCCCCATTTGAGTCTTTGTGAGTGTTTCCGCCCCCATTAGTCTCAGGGGTTTTGGCTCCCCTCCTTTCCTTGGGGGACTCCCCTCTGGCAGATTCCCCCGCGTCGCTACTGCACGGGGAGGGTGTGGTCCGTCTAAGTGGGGAAGATCTCGCTCCAGGATCCCTCATCTTCTCCTCTACTTTGGCCACTTTTTCTGTCACTTTTTTGACTAGCTCCTCCATGGCGTGGAAGTTGTTTTTGGGCAGAGGGGATGTTTGGCAACTAGGTGGCGAAATCAGAGGTTGGCTTTTGGTAGGAGACAGCATCTCCTCTCCAGAAAACATATACTTCAGAGGAGAACTTTTCCCTGAGTTGCGCAGGGACAGTTTCATAATGTTTGGTAGCTGGTAGGCAGCGTGAATACTGGGGTAGCCTCCCCAGCTGGGTGTGCCATTCTGTGCTTTGTTGATGGCAGATGTTACTGTATTCTCCAGAGACTTCAGAATGTCAAACCCCCCCTTAGGGCTTTCTTCAAGATCTTCCTCTGTCAAATATGGATATTTGGATGAGACTTCAAACTTCTCGTCCGTCTCGCTTTCGGCTGCCTTCTTGTCTTTGCTATTATTTGTCTCCTTGGTACACTCCACTTCCTTCTCCTCCTTTTTAATCTCCATGGGTGTGATGGCGGGGGAGATACTAGGGGGAGGAGGTGCAGGAGGTGGTGGGGAAAAAGCAGTGGCAGCCAGTGGCACTGACTGTACCTTGTCTTCGTTAGTAGGTATGGTGTTAGGAGCCGTTGTGGTCATCGACTCCATGATAGGTTTGCCTTTCTTGATGGCAGAGTTGGTGACCTTGATGAAGTGTCCTGTGACCATCATATGGGCCGTCAGCTCCTGTAGCGTGTCATGCGAGCTTCCGCACTCCATGCACTTCAGGATCTGGGATTTCCGTGACTCAAACTGCCACGCATAACTAGCACCGTTCTGGTGTCCATACCGATTGTTGGGTGTGATGTAGGGATTGGGGGTCTTTTGAAGTAGATCATTGGGGTCAGATAAAGGGGGCTTGGGGGTGCCACCATTGGAATCTGGTGAGCTGGGGAGTTCTAGCTCGATGGGGGCTCTTTTACGAGCTGAGGAGATAATCTTGGCTGCCACAGGAGTTACGGGTTCCTTAAGAGGCACTTTCTGGTAGTGTTTCGTCTTTATCATGTGAACACTAAGGTCCTGCAGTGACTCAAAGGAATGGCCACAGTACATGCACTTAAGAACTTTCTGGGCGTCCTCTTTTCCTTCCATCTCCAGCAGGGAACGCTTGCGAGGCTTCGACCAGCGCTTGGCACCTTCGCTGTCCGTCTCGTGGTTATCGTCTCGGTAGTGGCCCGTCTCATTCATGTGCACGGTGAGCTCGACCAGAGTGTCATAGGCGGCACTGCAGTCTTTGCAGCGGAACTTGCTTGCACCGGTGAAGATGGAACCGTAGAGTTTGGTGCTCTGCCGATAAAGCTGCACAGTACTGAAGAGGTTTGGCTCAGATGCTGGGTGCAGCAGTCTACTCTGGTTCTGTGAAACATTCTGCAAGGTCTTAGCCATGGCTGTCTGGTGCCAGTCGTAACCACCACTACCACAGCTACTGCTGCTGCTACTACTGCTGCTGCTACTACTGTGACTACGTGGGGGCTTTTCTGCTGGTTGCTGAGACATGTTCAGGTTCAGCGATGACCAGTAGGAGTTGGTTAGGAAGCTAGTGTAGATAGCTTTCATCTGTTCCAGGCTGTCTGGGCCTAACTGTGTCGCCTCCTCACTGCTTGGCGTGGCTGTCGTCGTCATCATCACCGATGAAGTTGAAGAAAGAGACGTGAGGGGCTCCTTGGCCGAACTATCTTCTTCGTTCTTCACTGAGGCACTCTCAAAGTCTGACATGCGGTCACTGGACTCACTCAGGTGTGACTCGCTGTCCATCTCGTGGCTGGAGAAATCCGCCGGTGGAGAGTCGTGGAAGCCTTGCCTGTCCTTAAGGAGTAAGTCCTTGTCCTGGCACACATACTTCATGGCAGGTTCCTCCTCCACAGCTGAATCCTCTCCTTCAACATCCTCATCTAGTAAGGCAGCCTCCTTTAGCTCCTCTGGCACATATGCTGCAGGTAAAAAGAGAGATAAAAGAAACAACAAGAAAAAAGATGTTATCACATTGTCCAATGATGAACACATTGACACATTGCATTCCTACAATGCCTTGTATGGTGGATAGACAGCTGATAGAAATGTCAGGCATCAGTGTGTTTTCTCCAGCAGCGAAAAACAAAACAATCAGTCAGACTTTTTTATATTATAAAGTGTTGCAGTAATTCCTTCTCTGCTTTCCAATTGCATTACATTGCCACATGGAATGAAGTTATGTTTCTCTCCTCCTTTGTTCTGAAAAGAGAGTGCGGCAGGGGGTGGGGGGGTAAAAGAACGGAAAAAATGACTCTTCAAACCGAAGTTGCCACCTTATTCTTCTCAAGGGGCAACAGCTTGAAATTAAAACTAAATTTGAAATTAATGAAGCACATTCTGGAGGTGGCATTCGTTTCTGAAGTAATAAATTACTTGTATCAACCTCAGAGACAGCAGTTCCTGTCTGTCAATTAATATGTCTTACGCTTCTTCAGCAGCCCCTAATGCATTCCCAAACAGACACACTCGCCATTTAAATTAAGAAAGCATTCTCACTCATTACCCAGCAAAGGCTTGCCTGCTTGTAAATAAAAATGATTGTATGTACATTTCCGACATAAAAATCCCGGCGCCAAACACATTTGTGTCAATTACGAAAGATTAGAAAGTTGAAAGTTATTATTTACAGTTTAGCCTGCAGAACGCAAACGCTCTCTCATGAAAAACACGGTCATGTTTCTGCAAGCCTGAAGAAATAAGCAACCGAAATATATTCTTTTTAACTTCCAGTGGAAGTCATGCAAAAAGAGAAAGGCAGAAAGAGACACAGAGAGAAATGTAATGCATTGAAATAATTCCATGCATTCCTGACTGTGTCAGTTAATCACGCTTTTGACCAGGTATGTAAACAATGGAGAGAGAGGACACTCCATTGGACACACTGGTTTTCTGTGAACACATTTTATCATGTCTAAATACCACAAACGTCAAACTGCTCGTGCTACAACTTTCAACACACAGCATATACATTTAATTCTAAATTCAATATGTCAGTTTGTATACAAGAAACATTCCAGGATTTCCTCAACAAAGACTACACAGAATTTTAATTTTATGAATTTACGTCAGCCCCTTAAAAACAATCTTTTTAGGGTAGACATTTCAGTTAAGCTTAACAAAACTCCACTGCTGTGATGCAAAAATGATGGTAAAAAGAAAGCCATCAACATGAGCACAGTCATTTTGTAGCCCTTGGCTGAATGATGCCAAGGGACTTGCAAAGGCACAAACCCCTTTTTAGTTTGGAGTTGCAATGTGCATACCTCATGGCTTCAGGCGTTCTGTGCCGTTTCATTAACCTCGATAGAATTCCATTGTTTTTTGTAATGTAGTCAAATTGTTACTTATAGTTAATTTAATAAGTATTAATTCTGTTAGTATTAGGATTTAAATCCTTCCCATTTAAACTGTAAATATCAAATAGTTAGCTATTTAATTTTCTAATTTCTGTAAGTGTGTGTGAATGTTTGTTCCAAACTGAAATTATAGGGAACAAAATTAAGCAACTACTGAAGTCTCAGAACAAAGAATAAAAAAAAGGCCATTCAATAGTGATTTTTTTTTACAGCATTATTATTAGGATCCATCTTCTCACACACATCACAGCCAGTCTGTGAAATCGAATCGCCCCCTACACAAATCACAACCAACTGTGATCGTGCAGCACACACAAACTCACATGCACACGCTCACACACAGCCATCTGTTCTGAATCAGCCAAAACGACAGCTGTTTAAGAGAACAATGCCTTCGTTCAGGAAGCAGGAGAAGCCGAGCTTTACATCAAGGCCAAATAGCAATGTAAAAACCCGTTTCCTTCAAATACATTCACTTTAAAATTATTCACAATGATTACAACACGCACACACACACATAAAAAGGTGGAGGTTTTAGCATGAAATTTTTAGCTCCGCTAAACCACTACATGTAAAATGTAAGGTCAACCTTGAACATAATTACACAAAATGATTAGCTGGTAATTAAAGTTAAAAAGGAGGGTGAGGGTGCCAATGGGCAAAAAAACAAAAGAGAGAGCCAGAGAGAGAGAAAGAGCGCATTTGCTCATCACTTGAAGTACAAGCAAACCTGTCTCACTGTAACCTTGACCTGAACTTGACTGTATGTAGAGCACAGAGTAAGTATTGCCAGTGAGTAGGCGTACACCCTACAGCAAATCAGAGGGAGGTGCGCGTACATGTTTCTGTGTACGTGTGTGTTTTGTTCAAAATTCATTTTCCGACACCAAACACGGAATTAGCACTGCTTGACAACACAACAATCGGCCGTAAGCCCCAAGGTAACCTGAGAGGGGTGGAGAAAGACGAGTAGAAAGCAGAGGTAGGGGCTAACGAGAGAGAGACCCTGCGACACACACACACACACACACACTCACACGCACCGAGTGTTGGTGCATGTCCTGGCTGTATTCCAGGTTCCCAAGCCCCCAGTGTACCTAGAGTCTGTGTGATCTGGCTGGGAACAATATTGAGATTTCATCCCTGGACCTTCTGAAGCCAGTGCTCCGGTCCAGGCCTACCCACACCACACAGGTGCTGTTTTAATTAGAAAACAGGATGCTTGGATCCAAGAGTGGTAGGGTGGGGGTAAAATGAGAATGACCTCCCAATGATTTGGCATCAGATTGGAAGAAGAGCTTGATCTAATTTACACTCGGACATCCAGGGAGACGACCAGCAGAGAATGCTGTTTTCTAAGGCAGTGGAGAGCGTAACCTTGCAAACTTAGAGGGCCGTCTGGGTCTGGACTATTAGAGCACATACTGTCTTCAAACATTTCAGAATAAATAAAAGCCTTAATACATATCAGAGTGATAAAATGAATCCTCAAACCCTTTCATCAAGCGAACAAGATTGAATGTTAAATATGTCATGCAAATATGACTCAACTATTTGTGATTAAACTGTTTGAATGACTGCAAGATGCACTTTTTATTTAAAATAAAGCGGCTACTGTCAACCATAAGCCATCTTTATTGAATATTTACATAATATATATACACGATTTTAAAGTGTTAAATGAAATGTATAAAAACATTTTAAAATTATATATTTAATAGGCTAACATACATAACAAGCTCACTAAAATTGTATCCATTGACAAAGCTGTTTGAAGATTTCAAAACTGTTAAATATAACAACAACGACAACAATAATAACATAACTGGTATCAGGTATATAATGCTAAATAATTGTAAGAATATTTTTTGTGCATTACCGGTCAAAAATGTAGGATTGGAAATGTTAAATTTTTTCATATAATTCAGAATATTTGATTATATATATATATATATATATATATTAGATTCGTAATATTTCATATAAATCCTTAGTGTCACACGATCCTTCAGAAATTATTCTAGTATGTTGATTTGGTGCTCAAAAACAAACAAACATATGTTTAAAACAATCGCTCTTGATTCACTTTTTTTCCCATTTGAACTTTTTCTATACTCTGTTTTAATGTTTAAGTTAAAATATATATATTAATCAAAAAGCATGTCTAATTAATTGAAATCATGAAACACAATTTTAAAGCAATTTTACATTTTTAAGGCCCTGTGAAGTATGTTTTATATTTTCTCAAATTCGGTTTTATTTTTACCAAATTTTGAGTTTTGCATGGATTTTCTGGATTCCATTTTAATGGTTTCATTACATATTAATAATCAAAAGCACTTTAGTACGTGTGTAGTAAACGAAACTGCGCGTCTGCGTCACAAATAAATACACAACTTTCATTATTCGTATTTAAATAGTGTTTTAGCGGCTTAATATTCACAAACACTCATTTTGATTTAAGTGTACTGACCTAGTTTTGATTTATTTGGCAATTGCGTTTTCCCATTGTGGAAATCATAGGGCCCTAATATACATATAAGAAACATTTCTCAGTCTTCAGTTGTCTTGGACAATGTAGAACTATATACAGTACGTGCGAACCAAGTTAACACTCCGCAGGCTGCTGCCATTTGTTCTTGTTTGCAATCGGCCTCACTTATACAGACAGCGGTTGAAGTCGGCAGCCCGGTCCAATACTTCTGGGTGTGCGGATGAGCTGAAGAGAGCGAAAGAGTAAGTAGTTGGTAATTAAAGCTGCTATATATAGCCCCTAAAGCCCACATTTATAATGGGAGGTATCTCTCTCTAATATGCCACTATCTGCAATGTGATATCATTAGGAGGAAAATGGTTTGTAGCCTTAAGCAGACAGGCTGTCTGTGTGCGGCTGGAGAATATGAGATAGGACCAATCCACTTCTCTTCTCCTCTTTCCTCTCGTCCTATGCCCTCACTCCTTTCCTCACCTCCCCTCCATCTCTCCTCGGCTATCATGACCCGCGTTAATGAAGTTAATTGAATTTGAGATCAATAATGCTTAATTATTGCAATTTGACATGCACAGACAAATTGGTGGGGAGGCCAGACGTGTATGTACGCATGTGTACGTTAGAGGAGATGTGTCCGTGCGTGTGTGAGTGTGTGTGTGTGTGTCCAGCGCCGGGGTGGGCGAGAGGGCACGGCTGGACAGCGGAGGCAGAGAGAGAAGGATGGACGAAGCAGACAGGCGTGCCATCGATTCCAGAGAGACGCCCCATCGACCAGGCCTACTGACTGATGGAGGCCCTGCTCCAAGGCTAGCTGGAGAGAAAGAGAGAGCTCACTGAGACCACTTTCGCCAGCCTGGCCTGCCCTGCCTGCAAACGGCACATTGAGATGGATTGGATGGACGCAGGAGCGTAACAGAGAGAAAACAAGAAAGAAAATGACCGTCGGAGATAAGAGAGGTTCTACCTATGGAATCGTTTGTGTTTTGTTTATAGAATGCGTGGCTGTTACCAAGTGATGGTTACCATGGCTATAACTGTAACAAGTTTTGTTTCCCCGCATTGTCTCTGCAAGCAGATGAAGACCAGAGGTATTTTCATTTATGAAAACATTAAAGGAATATTCTGGGGGTTTTACAACTTGAATGTTTATGGACAGCATCTGTGGCATCTGTGACTTTAATAGCAATGCTGATAGCTGCATATTTTACATGTTTATTTGTGATGCTGCACACTTGCCTGCTAGGCTTATACTGCCAGTAAGAATTTTGCATTCATCGAAATTACAGCATGCCACAGATTTAACACATTTGAAATATAAATAATATATTTTTAAATATTTCAAAATTCCTAAATACAAAGTGTATGTGAATTGCCGTTTACAACCAGTTTTATTTCCAAATTCCATATCTTGTGACAATAAAATAAAATGAAATAAAATAATTGTGTGTGACTTGATTATCTATTAGCAACTGACTGGACTGTGGATAGCAAGATAGATACTGTAATGTAGCCAGACTAAATGGTAGTTTGATAAATGTGAATGTTGTCAGTGAAAAGAGAAAGGTGTTTCATATATATTCTTGTCCATTTTAATGTTTCAGGTTCACTTCAAGAAAGAATCACAACGTAATTTTTAGTTCTTAAAAACTGTGAAAATGCAGTTGATTTTGGGGCACAATTAATGAATTGCTAAAATAAATAAATAAATATTAATATAGTGTGTTTTTTAAAGTAATCTGAAAGTCATTTTTTTTTAGTAATCTAAGAGTAAAAAAAATGTAAAATAGAATAATAAATATTTAATCCTTAAATTCCTTTGTTGTGATGGGTTGTGATGTTGTGAAAACACGTGTGAAAATACCAGCTGACAGCTACATAAATACATAAAGTGTATTGTTTTTAAGTAATCTGAGAGTAAAAAGTAAAAAATAGAAAAACAAATCTTATTTAATCCTTAAATTCTTTTTTGATATAACATAAGATAGCTCACTTAAAAAAATACTTTTAGGTCTTAAAAATTGTAAAAATGCATGTGTGAAAATACCAGTTGATTTCGGTGCAAAATTAATGAAATGTTAAAATAAATAAATAAATAAATACATTTTAAATGTAATGTCATTTTTTAAAAGTAAACTTAGAATTAACAGTAAAAAATTGGGGAAAAAAAAAAAAAAAACTTTTGTTTTGTTGATATAAGATAAACATTTTTATTCAGTAATATTAAATACCACTTTTGATTTATCAAATATGTTAATTTTACATGTACCATGAATCATTACCAATAAGACCAGGAACATTTAAAAATTAAATTCTGGTCCACTTGAATTCAGGTTCACTTCAAAAAAAAGAATCACAGCTACTGTGGTATCAAAAACCCTGAAAAAAAACTGTAAAAAAAAAAAAAAAAAAAAAAAGAATCACATGTACTTAAAATCTTTCAAAATACTCTCATCTTTTGTTATAATAATGTGAAAATATGAGCTGGTGGAAGAGTGTGAGAGCGAGCGAGAGAAAGAGCAAGCTGGTGTGGATTAAAGAAAAGAAACAGGGCTGGAGGTGCATCGGCGCTGGCAGAACTGAGAGAGAGAGCTGGTAAACACAGACGCTAGCACGGCTAATCGCCCGCTCATGCCACTCAGCGGGAGAGCCCCTGACAGTGTGTGTATGTGTGTGTATGTTTACACACCCCCGCTCCCTCCCCCCCACTCCCTGCATGTGCACAGCAACCGGTAACCACGCTGGAGAACAGAACTTCCCCCTGCTGCCATAGCACCTCCACTGGAGTTAACACTCCTACACGGCATCAAGATTCGACAGCCTCGAACACACACGTGAGCGCTCAGTCATACAAATGATCCTGTGTGCAACACAATAACGTACAAACAAAAAGTTGATTTATATTCAAAAGCAGCCTCGGTGCTGATACAGGCATTTAGAAACCCCTTGCTAAGGAAACGTACAGGGGGTCTTTAACCTCTGATGAGAGCGCTTTAGCACTGATTATTACAGTAAATGCTCAGCTGAAATATTGTTTATTCATCGACTTCAATGATGTATCACTCAGTGACCAAATACAGTTCTGTTGACAAAATCGTTCTGGAGCCGCATCCTCGCGAGACACCTCCAATAAAAACCTTACATGTGCTTTTTGGATCTACTCCTTGAGATTCTTGAACTAAGAGGTTAAAACAGCACAGCACAGAGGTTCTCAGGAGGAAAAACACGCTCCACCTCTTTTAAAATGCTATTAGTCACTAATGAACACCAGCGACTGCTCTGAATGTCCCCAACGATTCTGGCCAACACTTCTACCGAAGGTTTGCCCACATTTGTTCCTAAGAAGGATCACACCGCCAGGCCATCTGTCCTATCAGATGAGCATTTCCACGTCCTTTACTTAAATAGCAAAGAGACAAATAATATTCTGAAAAAACTGTAATAAAATTCCAGAATTAGAAACCCACCAGAGCAATAAATACATTGGTCAGTATGTGACCCTGGACCACAAGACCAGTCATAAGTGTCAATTTTTTGAAATTGAGATTTATACATCAGACATCTGGCTGCTGAATATATAAGCTTTCCATTGATGTATGGACTGTTAGGATAGGACAACATTGCAGAGATGGGCCGAGATACTATTTAGATTAACTATTTGAAAATCCGGAATCAAACTATTGAGAAAATCGCATTTCATAGCATTGCATATTACTAATCAACAAGTTTTAAAATATATTTACAGTAGGAAATTTACTAAGTATCTTCATGGAACATGATCTTTACTTACTATCCTAATGATTTTTGGCATAAAAGAAAAATCTGTCATTTTGACCCATACAATGTATTGTTGGCTACTGCTGTGCCACTTGTGGTCCAGGTTCACATCGCACACACACACATATCATTTTTTTATAGATTTTACACAAAGAGGCCAGGATTTAAAAGCACAATGTGCTGCAACAAACTACAGCCAGTGTCATATCCCAAATAGAGTACCATATTAAAATGAGACAGTCTCTTTATGAAAGTAACACTTAGATAAGATTTTAATACTAATCACACCTCAGCTATTCCATATCTGAATCATATGTAGAGCTAAAAGTGTGTGGATTGAAGGAACTATCATTCCTACTTTTTACCGTGTATTTAGTGATATTTTTAGGTCTTAAATCTTATTACGTTTAATGCCCTAAAGCATCACTTTCTCTTCTGTCACTAAGGTAAAGAAACAGTCTGTGAAAATACCAGTTGATTTTAGGGGAAAATCAATGAAATTTTGTCAAATTAAATTTTAAGCAGCATCATTGAAAAAACAAATAACGTAAGCTAAGATTACACTGTAAAAACTAAAAAAAAAAAACTGACTCAAGGTAGTAATTTTTATTTAGTCATATTAAATAATATTTTTGATTTATAAAATATGTTAATTTTACACGTTACTAGTTAATTGAAGCACATTTTTATAGCGTACTACAACTGACTTGTGATTGAAAGCATGAACAAAATTGTTACAATTTTTAATAAATGAAGCAAAGGAAATGTAATACAATACCGTTCAAAAGATGTTTTTTAAATAGTTCAGAAAGAATACTTTTATGCTCAGTGAGACTGCAAGCCTTTCTGTGTTGACAATTTAAAACTAACTTATTTTTATTTTAGTATACTGTATTTTAAAGTGTAATTTATTCCTGTGTTGGCAAAGTTGATTTTCAGCAAAAGCAAAACCAAAAAATATAACCAAGCCAAGCTTGTGTAACAAAAAGTTGACTCCATCAGTTCTATGATGTGTATTTCAGGATGTTACACTGGAAATCAGCAGTGACTAAGGCTGTTGTCTGAACGATGAGCGAATGTTCTCGAGGACAGACAGAAATCTGTGACTGCAGCAGGTGTTTCCTGTACCGAACAGACGCTGAATGAACTTACAGCTCACCTGTGCGGATATAATCAGATAAGAATGAGGAAAAATTTCTGTATTTGTGCATATCCTGTCGTATATGTATACACATACAGAAATTCTTTACTGATTTTATGTATTTACCAGTCAAATATATTCTAAAAATGTGCCCAGATATGTACTCTAGTTAGTTCATAATCAGTCTAGTGTGTGTGTGGCTCTGTTGTCTGACGCGGCTCTCAAACAGACACCACAAACAATTATAAAGCAGAAGGAAGACGATCTCCAGCAAATGATCCACCCGCCTGCCTTTGTTATTCAGATGCGCTCCACTTGGAGAAGTCACATTCCTAAAGCACGGGGCAACCGGAGGTCAGACACATCTACACAAACACTGGGAACTCCCAAGAGGCCGAAAGAGAGAGGGAGAGAGGGAGGGGCGATTGTCTTTCAATGAGTTTACATGTGTGTCTCACTGAGAATCTCTCGGTTTTGCTCGGTGCTGTTCCTCTTCCTCTTTTAGTAATCCCTCCCATAATGTGTCTTTCCCTCCCTCTCTCTCTTCCCTCTGTCCCACTCAGAATCACAGGAGTGTGTCAGTCTCCCATTAGAGAGGGTTGCTGGGTAATGGGAGAGAACAGATCTGCCTTGCTGTGATCCCCAGGGCCTCACTCGACTCGGCTACCACACACACACACACACACACAAAACACATATTAACACCACAATATAAACATGGTTACATCTGAGCGCAAAGAAGAAAAATATATATGTGCGGAAAAATTGCATGTGACGAATGTCAAAACTATGCATTTTCAAAAAGCTGTTCCTTCCTCGAATGACTAGTTGGCTAATCAGTCTAAAAAGAAAAGTCAGTTCTTTTTTGTTTATACAATGGAAGCCAAGGGTGACCGAAATGGTTTCTTCAAAATATCTTTAATGTTCAACAGAAGGAAGAAAGTCACACAAGTTTAAAACAACATGAGGGTGAGTAAATGATGAAATAATTCTCATTTTTGGTTGAACCATCCCTTTAAGAAACATGTTTACATAATACATGTTCCTGCATTTTTAATAGTTTGACTACTTTTAATTTGACATGCCATGACGGGACGCTCAGTGCAAAACATGATGCAACGACCAAAGACCATTCCATCTGAATGTGTAACAGTAGCGGTGCTGCTTTAATGTGTCAGCTAAAACATGCTCCTAGCACGCTAATTAGAAAAAAAAATCTCAACCTCACTTGCGGACAAGTCATCCAACGAGCGACAATCGTGACCCATCCCTCTCGCAAACACACAAAGACAGAAAATAGACAAGATCTCTGATTTGAAACGAAAAAAGTCGCCGTGTCTCTCCCACGTACACAAGCCCTGAACTTGGCAGATACGTTAGGCAGCAAAATAATAGGCATTTTCCAACCCATAATGCAGAGTGTTAGCCGGTGGCAGTCCACTGATTTAGGTACTACGTCGAGACGTCAATCTGAAGGCCTTGGAAGAGAGAGAAAGAGAGAGGGAGAAGGAGGGGGGGGGGGGGTGTAGATACACACAGAGCGAGTGGGCCTGCAAAGCAAAGCCGAGCGAGATAGAGAGAGCGAGATGCTCCTAATGGGAGACATGCAGTCATCTAGTCGCTGGCTCTCTCCATTCAGCGTGTCACTGGGTATCCATTACCTGCCACTCTCCTCTGATCTCTTTGGACAGCTCTGATCAAAAGATGTCATTTGACCTACTCGCCCGCTCGTGCCGGCCCGCCGGGGTACGTGGTCGGCGAGCGCGGGGCGGGGAGGGGGCCGCCTCGCCCGTAAATAAAACGACATCATCGCTTCAGCGTCCCGTCATGTTCTCGGGCCGATTATGATAATAGTGGATCTGTCAGCACGTAAACGGACAGGGCAGCCACGGCGCTAATGCGCAGGATATAGCCTCTCTGCCTCCGCCGCCTTAGTTCCTGCTCCGCTCTTTATTGGGTCGACTTTTCCCTCTCTCTCTCATTGGATGGCACCTGAGAAGCAAGCCCCGCTTGTTGAGGATGTCAGGGTTAATCTGTTAGCATCGAGCCGGGCCGCGGAGGCAAACAGAAAGAGATTTGCCTTATTCTGATTTGGAGGCAGACAGGGCAGAGGGTGTAGATGAGCTGGGAGGGGACTGATTGGCTATGATATTGCTCGTGCCGCGTTCGAGAGTCCACGGTCGGCCTGTGGGGCAGACGTGAAAACAGACACATAATCTAAACAAAACCAGACGTAGAAACAACACGCCGGCGCACGGACACATCATAGAAGATGAAGAAAATTACACACAACGGCGCACGAGGAGACGCACACACATGCTCAGCCTCGGTAGAGGCAGGACGGTAAAAGGCAGGCGAACGTGCAGGGTTTTAGAGGCGAGAAAAACGGCGCACAATAAAGCGAGAAAACAACACTGCTCCGAGGCAATTTAGACTGCAAAACACAAACCATTAAGTTTGTGCATTATCTTTTAATTTAATCTGGAATGATTTATAATCCATCACGCAAGGCTTCAACCATATCCAATTATTCTCTGTGCCTTGATTGACAACAAAGGTGATTTATTAAGCTAATAAAAAGTGATGTGCACCCAGCCCCCCTCCTTTCCCCCTCGACACCCTCCACCCCCTGTGAAAATAGCCAGTGAGAGAGACACTCTGCTTACAGCCTCGTAGCCTTTCGCTGCCACGCCGCCCTTGGCTGCGGGGCTGGGGTCGGGTTTATCGTTCTGGAGGTGTAGTTAGGAAACAGATCTGAGATCAGAAGCGCCGGGACAGAATGCTATTTTCTTAAATAGTTTAACGTAGTTCGGCTGTCCAACTACTGGCGCGTGACAGGAAATTAACAGCAGCCTGATTCTGAAGTTTACACACTATTTGTTTATCCCCGCTGACCAGAAATGCATATTCAGAAGGAGAGAAAGATGCTCTCTGGGTTTTGGCAGAGAAAAATGACATTGTGTCTTGGATTCGTTCATTTTGAGCATGTATGTGTCATCTTGTCGCAGCTGCTATGGGCTAATGTTCTGCTCTGGATATTATTTGTGATTATTAATGAAAAGCAGAGGACAGGAATGATGCTTTTCTTCAGGAGCCTCGTAAATAATATCAAAACTGTGCCAACAACAGACCCAGCCACCTAATGAGCCTTTAACCCTGCGAGTCGTGTTAATTTTAGGCCTACAGCTATGAGGCCACATTCACACAGCTGTGTGTGGAAGTAGAGCGAAGAACCCATACAACACGTTCCACCGCTTTTCGCTGAAAATAAAAGATGTGGCTTTAGGGTACGGGATAGTTCATGCGTGGATTCTTTCGACTGTACAGTATATTGTCACGTGAATTGTCGATTGCACATGTGTGTGTGTGGGTGCACGTGTTCTGAATGGCTCATAAACCACAGGAGGACACATTAATGTCCACAATGTTCAGCCTGCCCTGGTAAACACACAACCCCCTCAACTAATGATGCAATAAGAAAACAAGCCATCACAGCCCCTCCGCAGACAGAGACACACATACACACACCCGCTGTAGCCGACAACAGATTTAAGATCTTAATATCACATACTTAATAAGGGTGGGGAAATATGTTGGTGGTCTACCAGAAAAGTATTTCTACAAAATTCTCAGAAATCTCAGGGAATAGCCAGAGAACACAACAGAAATGCAAAGATAAGATACTAATAGGTACGGAGTCACTGAATGGACGACTTATAATGTTGTAAATAGCACATTTTCCTCAGCGTGTGTGAAAGTGAGGCTTGAAAACTGGCTTCTTTTTGTCCAGATAAGCAGACACGGCTCTGGCAGTACATTCTCTCAGCTCATAAAACTGGGGCCCAGGGCAGAGGACCCTGTTCGCTCTCTTTACAGGCTTCCACTGTTAACGAGAGAACGGCTCTCGTTATAGCTGTCCCGGCACTGCCGCGGACCTTTGCTTTGAGATGTTTAAAAATGTCGCCAGGTCATTGCGATGCTACAGAGCCATTACTTCGCTATCTTTATCTCCTGCCCTTCTCTCTCTTATATTTGTTGCAATTCTATATACGTACAGATTTACGGAAAATCTATATTATACACGTACAGAAGAAAGCGCAGGGTGGAGGAAACTCGCTTGTGTGCTACGTGCCGAAATGAAACACAATAGGATGTAAACAGGATGTGCAATTAAGACACCACCAATCCAGACAGTTGGCCTGCTGCGTAACACACGCACACACACACACACACACAGATAAACATGGATAATGAAATACAGAAACCTATTTTAAATAGTGATATATAGTATAAAGTATAATTATGTTATGTCTATATTTTCACTCAAAGCAGAAAAGCATTGCATGCTTTTAAAGGGTAATAAAAGAATTTCTTATAATATAGCCATTGCACTATGATTGCATTTAAATCAGCTGATTATTGCTTTTCATTAATAAATAATTATGACATTCCTCTCACTGAAATTCACTTTTAAATCAAGGGGGGTCTCATAAAAATACACGAACAATTTGCTGCATTCATTTATATGCATTATTTATTTACTATAGTAACTACAGTAAAATATAATAATTGTTATTGCCATTTTTTTATTACTTAAAAAAAGTTTAAAATTGCAATAAATTCTGGGTTATAACCAAGGTGCTGCATATCAATCAATTTACAGAACTCTTCAACGAGGTTTGTTTCCCTCGGTGTCAGATTGCATCCTGCATATTTTCTGCTTAATTTGATATTTCAAAACCTGAGCTCTTATTTGGAATAAAACTTTGATTATTCTGTTTGTCTTTCTATGATTTATTGCACGACTGAAATTAAAATGCAACTCTAGAACTTTTCAAATGGCATTCGTTCTAAAAGGGCATTCGTTTACTTTGATATTGCATTACAGACAAGTTATTCCTAAAATCACAGTGAATGATGGATAGCTAGTGCTCCATAGCCATCAACACCTCTTAGTGGGGGCCGCGCTCTGATTGGTCGAGTGCCGCAGGGCCCTCTCCTCCCCTCCCCATTGAGTCCTAGGGGCCGCAGGGCCACTGATCTGGGCTGGGAACTGATAGAGTATCCATTTCAAAGGCCTGGCCTGTTCCACGGCTCCAAAAAGGGGGGGAATGAAATATAGCAGGAAGAGGGACGCCACATTTAATTATCTCATTATCACACAACGACAAACGAACATAAATGAAACAGGCCAAAGAGTGATCCCTGAAACACTTTTCAGGGAAAAGCTTTAAAAAAACCATCCCTTCTTGTGTGAATGTGTGTGATTGAGAAAGTATGTCAAAGCTCAAAGAACTAAAGGGTTGTATTTAGATGTTTAGATGTACAAGCTCTTTTAAACTGCCATTTAAACACACACACACACACACACCCTCAGGGCTTATGCTCGGGAAGATCATTAACCTCTCCATACCCAATTAAAGTGAGAGTCTGTGCTAGTGAGTGTGTGTAAGAGTAAATGTTTGCTTCCATATGTGTGTGTGAAATATTGCATCGTTCCCTCTGTGTGTTCTTGATGTGAATGTTTTATAAATTAATCACACTGTGGATAAAAATGTGCACAACACACACACACACACACACAAAGCTAATCAGTGTGTCTGTTGTGAATGCAGTAAGGATGAGGAAGAGTTACCACCTAGCATTGTGTTTGCAGGATGGAACTCCACAGGGGAGCTCGGAGAACCGCGCCATGGCCATGAACCTCACAATAACACCACAATACAATCAATACCACACACACACACACACACTCTCTGCACACAACTCACGGCTACAAACAAAAACCACCGTTCCTGCAATAACCTGCAGCACAGACGCTGCTGCACACTACGAACGGCTACGAAGAACCAGTGTCGCCTTATAAAAAAAACAATCATAAATTCTGGGAATACTGCACATGTATGGTCGTGCTCCCCTTAATAATCTGAGAACGATACACACACCGCCTACCGAGAGGATGAGAAACTCTAAATGTCACAGATGTTCTGAAACACCTGCTTTGGAAGACGAACTTACTCAAAAAAAAGACAATAAGAATTGAGCTAAGCTCAAGGCCAGTTTTAAGGATTAAGAGGGTTTTAGTCATTTTTAATTTAGCTGTTTCATTACGTACATGACTGCAGAGGAAGGACAGGAAGTGCAGGCTCAGGATATGACACATGCCAGAATCAAAGCGGAGTCACCTGCATATGAACGTCACAGCTTGATATGTCAGAACATGCGTGCTATCCTTTAATCCTTTGATTGTCTGGATTAATTGCATTTATTTAATTTTATGTTTTGGTCAAGATCACATAATGTATCATTATCATGATAACTTTCAAACCACGTCACCACCCTTTACTCCAGTGGAATAAAAAACCTGCGAGACAAAGACAGACAGCATGAACACTCCCTTCTTCCTGAACAAATCTTTGTGTGAGTATGTGTGTGTATCAGGGAAGATAAAAAAAAAGACTCTAAAGTTTGCCAATTTTTGCTTGATACCATCTTCTCCCTAGTCTCATGTTTTTTTTTCCACTACCACTTCTACACTCTCTCCTTTCTTGCAGCACCTCCAAACAATAAATAAAGCATGTGTGTATGTGTGTGTGTGAGCGCGAGCTCTGTTGATAATCCTCCAGAGCTGAAGCTTATCTGCATTGTAGAGAGGTGCGAGGCAGACAGTCCCTATCGCAGGTATTAATGTAGCGCAGTTCCCTGTGTCACGATGGAGAGATAAGCAAACACACAACCACAGCAGTCCCCAACACTCCAAACACACACACACACAAACACAAAACATAGCCAGAGGTATAACAGATTGTTTTCCCCCTCAGCCTACAATAGAAACACTACTAACGGAGGAATAGTGAAAAATTGAGAGCAGCTTTATTCCTGAATCCAAATGTATGCTCTATAAAACATTAGTGCACACATTCATATATATATAAGTGTATGTGTTATTATGGTGATTTGTAATGGCTGCTAGAAGTGTGTGTATGTGTGGTCACACAGTGGGACAGCTGTACGTCCATAACTCTGACCCCACTGTTACACTCATGTGCAGCATGTATGCAATTCAATTACACAGCCAAAAAATAATTTGAGTCATTCAAAGCCTTCGTTTTGCATCCACTCGCACACAGTGTAAAATACCTCCTGCTCAGACATGAATGTGTGTACTTAACACGTTACGGTAAAGATAAGCGGTCAGCGTCATAACATTTGTGGTTTTATACGCACAGCTGGGAGCACGGAGACGTACTCTGGCACACAAACTTTTCCCCCACTGAATTCCAGGGTTGGGTGACTGGATCGAGCCAGAGGAATTCATAAACAGTGGGGGCCTTATCAGCCGGGAGAGGGACATCCTCTCAAGCGCGCAGCAGACGTGATGTGGACCGTGTCATCAAAAAGCGCCACAGACAGCCGCGGGAGAGGGGAGGAGTGACTTGCACTCGTTAATTTCTTCATTTTTCTTAAATAGAAAGAAGAACACCAAGAATGAAAATATCTTGTCATAAATACAATTAGAAACTCGAAATAACTACATAAAATTTGCATTAATGTATGCAACAAATAATAGTTGTTTAATACCACTACTACTAATAAAACTAATTTCAAAACTAAACAATTTTAAAAGAATATTATATTTTAGTATTAGTTAAGTATTAATTTTAAACCACTTTTGGACAGATAATTACAATTATTTTAACAGATGTGATGGCAGGGGACTTCAAGGCCATATCTAAATGTATTTAAGTCAATAAGACTAAAAGTACCACAGCCCCCAAAGCCCTTTTTTTTGAGGAAAGATTATATTAACAATCCAGCTGTACATGGCTAACCACACTGGGGCTATTTTAACCATTTGGTTTCAGTAGCATTTGTTTTTAACATTTACGGGCCCCTGTCAAATTAGGTCTCTGTATTGGAACGGACAAAATTTGCATCGGCAATCAGTCGTCAGAGTTAGCGTAATGTTTGACTTCAGCGCGTAACTAGCAGCTATAGGGACTGACCCAGGACCAGGTCAATATATAACCTCACAGAGACTCAATAAATCACTTAAACCCATGTTTGACACAAGTGCAACTGCGAAGAGAGATTACGCTGATAAGCCATTTAGCTACACATTTACTGAGAGCCAGTGACTGAACTTACGATTGATTATGTACCAAGAGCAGAGCAGGGATGCTAGGAAAACATTTTAAGCATTCTGAAGTGCCCTAACATTAAGTAGCATTCAAATTTCGTTCTGCGGTTTTAAAAAAAAAAGTAGGTGTATAATGAATACAAATCTTTTATTATGGAATGAGTAATTTCATATCACAATATTTTATGTGACCGTGGACCACAAAACCAGTTATAAGGGTTTTTTTTTTTAATTGAGATTTATACATAGTGTGGAAGCTGAATAAAAAAGCTTTCCATTGATGTGTGGTTTGTTAGGATAGGACAACATTTGGTTGTGATACAACTATTTGAAAATCTGGAATCTGAGGGTGCAAAAAAATCTAAATACTGAGAATATCGCCTTTAAAGTTGTCCAAATTAAGTTCTTAGCAATGCATATTACTAATCAAAAATTAAGTTTTGATATATTTACGGTAGAAAATGTACAAATTATCTTCATGGAACACTTAATATCCTAATGATTTTTGGCATAAAAGAAAAATCGATCATTTTGACCCATACAATGTATTGTTGGCTATTGCTACAAATATACCCATGTTACTTACGACTGGTTTTGTGGTCCAGGGTCACATATACAACAATATAGTTATTTTTACAGGAAATCATTTGTTTTTTTTTTTTGTTTTTTTTTTTTAAATAAAAGGTCTAAATTGCAATGGGTTAATGGCTATTTTTGGATGATGCGTTACAACTCAAAGGTGCTTGAAATAATGGATTATTTTCTCTCGTTATTTTCTCTTTTAAGATGGATCCAAACATAACATAACCAATGAATAAAATGTCACGCACTAGTAAAAAAAAAAAAACTCTGCATTGTGCAACACTTGAGTTGAAAACAAGTCATCAATTTTGTACTGTTTCGACTAAACCCTGTTTTGTGTCACATGCTGTAAGTTCTCCTTCATTTGAATTTTTTGGGACTGTTTCTTCTCATTACGTTTTGTGTTTCTCTCATGTAAATAATGTGGAATGCCAGCTAAAAGTGACACACATATAATACAGTGCAGTAAAAATGATACAGCAAAATATCTAGTTGACATGTTTTCATAATACCGAAAGCAAGGCTCATCATATTAGCCTGCAGAGTAATAGTTTCATGTCAAACATATCAAACACTAATCAGACATAGCCTGAACAACACCTTTTTTAGCAACCATCCTGTGAAAAAAACAACTCTAACACTCTCACAGACACTGAGTTAAGAGCCTTGACATTTCCATCTCTATAATTTTATCAGAAAAGGTATGCTGAGGAGGTGTGAGAGTAGTCGTGTCTATCTGAGGCATATTTGTGGTACGGGCCGGCGCAGCAAAGCTATTTTTTCTCCATTTACACAAAGGGCAAACCATGTCAGTGTGACGTCTATGAGTGCGTTTTACAGTGTTTTGACTGGACTCTCAGTCTGCACCTGTGTGAGAAGATTAGAGCGACTCTTTTATCTGATAATGACTAACCAAACACTACTTACAACATACAGCATGGCCATGGACGCTCCCTCATGTTTCAACGAGCATGCGGGAGAAGCGCCATATTCATGTTTTAAAAACCCTTTATTACCATTCGGAGCCAAAGCGGTGAAATGATATGCAGGACGATCGCTGTGTCAATTCTAAAATCTACAGTAAACTTTGATACGAACGTAACGCTTTGGTTTAGGAGGTGAGCGCATTGTTCCGGGTCTTATCTGTGTACGTAGAGTGAAATGATGGAGAAAGCAAGCGAGAGAGAGAGAGACAGACAGAGACAAAAAGACAGGCCCATGGGAGAGCTGCTGCTAGAGGCAACATGACCTCACATTACCTCAGAGACATGTAGGTGCAGGAGACACTGCTGTCTAACCAAGTGAACAGAGACACAGGCACAAACACTCCACACACCATGTTACTGCAAATTATTACATGGCTCTCCAGAATACTTGATTCGCATCGGTCAATGCAGGCATTCCGTGGTCAGATATTTTCGGATGATGACAGCTAAACTGTATAATTGACTGTCTGACTGCACATTATACCAGCTTACACCACATAAACAACAGAAATTTACTAGCGATGTACCGAAACTGAACATTCTGGATGCACTTGGCTGAAAACCAAAAGTGAAATTATGTATTATTTTATTACATAATACAAAGTAATTTTGTACGATCTTTAATTTCAATGATACTGAATTGAAAAAAAAGTATTTTAATTCAATAATTTTAATGATACTGAATTGAAAAAACACAATACCACACTTTCTTGGATAGAAAATATATAAATATTAAATATATATATATATATATATATTATTCAGTTCTGTGCAACAGAATCAGAAATACCTGTTTTGTTGTTGTTGTTTTAATTATTATTATTATTATTATTATTATACAAATAATGTTGGCTCACATTTTTGGCCATTTTTTTTTTTAAACGAAAACCAAAAATTCTTTTCAGCACCGGAAATTTTGGTGCATCTCTAACACTGACACACAATATTGTGACAGTAATAAAACCCAAATTAAAGATGTGAAAATTAGACTAAGAAGTTATTGACATAAAAGAGTGAAAAAGAAAGAAAGAAAGAAAGAAAGAAAGAAAGAAAGAAAGAAAGAAAGAAAGAAAGAAAAACTTTACATTTAATATTTAAGTTAATGTCATGGTGTAACCACCACTTAAAAAAGATATCATTTTACATACACCTTAATTATGTTCACATCAGTCATTAATAAAAAAAAAATATAATAAATATGTTTTTTTCTATAAATAATAAAAGACAGACAGATAGGTGGATAGGTAGATAGATAGATAGATAGATAGATAGATAGATAGATAGATAGATAGATAGATAGATAGATAGATAGATAGATAGATAGATAGTAGGGCTGTCAAACGATTAATTGCGATTAATCACATCCAAAATGGAAGTTTGTTTACATACTATATGTGTGTGTACTGTGTATATTTATTATGTGTATATTTAAACACACACACACACGCACATACATTATATTTCTAGGGCTGGATGATTTTTTATTTATTTTATTTGTTTTTATTTATTTTTTGCCTTCATAGTTCATTAAAGGTTCCTACTGTAAATATACTCAACTATTAAAGGAGGCATTTTTTTCCTAATAAAAGAGTGCAACTAAATATTTTATATGTAACTCTAACAATTTTTTCTTAATATATACATGTATGTGTGAGTATTTGTATATAAATAATAAATATACACAGTACACACACATATAGTATGTAAACATAACCTTTTATTTGGAAATTGTATTTTGACAGCCCTAATAGATAGATAGATAGATAGATAGATAGATAGATAGATAGATAGAGAGATAGATAGACAGATTATTCAGAAACGATATTAATAGGGAGGACAAAAAATGATCATCATGTCACTGACCCAAAGTTTCTCCATTATACGAGTGACTGACCCTGCGTAGGTGTCGATAAAGCCGTCCTGAGGTATCCAACACGCGGTCACTCATTATTCTGAAGTGCAGAGCTGTCTGTCTCTGGCTGTATCTGAATAACATTAGCTGACTATAAGTGTGTGTGCACGCGCATTTCAACAGAGACATCTTAAGCTAGAGTTAAAGAAGGCACACCGTGTAGGCCCGAGGCTTTGTGGGAAAGTCGCAGCGCGTACACACACACAGACACACACTCAGAGGCACACAGGAGAGCGAGCGACATGGATTTGAAGAGGAACACTTTTAAGTACGCGTTTGTAGCATTTGCTCGTATCAGAGCGAGGTACTCAACCCTTTCATGTGGTTCCTCTCTCTCTCTCCCCTCACTCACTCTCATCTCCTCCGCCAGCCCTTTTATTATTTCTCTCCCCTCTCTCTTTCTCCTCCGATCTCTTTTTAATTAATTACAACCTGGTCTAGTGACGGAGAGAGTAAGCTTTATCTTCCTCTGCTCCACTCCCTTACTGTGTCGAGAGAGTGAGACTGAGTTAAAGAGAGGGAGAGGGAGAGAGAGAGAGAGAGAGAGGACATGCCACACGCCAGTGCTTTCCTCCTGCTCCACTCTCTTCCTTTCCCTCGTTTTTTCCCTCTTCACTCTCTTCTCAGGCAACCCTGAGCAAGTGCTAGCAAGGGTCATATCTTTTTAATTATCTTTCTTGCCTTTGATTAATTATTCCGTCTGACAATAGCGTGTTTCTAATGCTTTTCACCTGCCCGTCTTGATTGACAGTGCCTCTGTCTGAGTCAAAGCAAACAGCTGCTGCCATGATTGCCTAGCAACCAGGAGGTGATGGATGAGACCCAGAGATGGATGGCCACAATAAATCATGTCTCCTGCTATAAAACTGGAAAAAAGAGAGAGAGAGAGAGGGAGAGTGAGGGAGGGAGAGAGGGGTACTAGGAAGGGGAAGAAATAGAGCATACAAAAACAAAACAACCTATTCTCTCCATCCTGTTCTTGCTTTCCCTCACGCCCCTATGTTTTTCGTGTGCGCTCGCTCTCTCGCTGGAATGGGTTTGAAGCTCTCTTAACAGTTTGACCCAAGCTTTCAACCTCTCTCAGAAGGGTGCAGCTCAAAAGTGGGGTTTGCAGGGGCAGACGAAGCCCAAAGGGTTTTATAGATGCAGACTGCTGAAACCCAAACGCTCGAGGAGTTCGTCATAGGGTGGGGCCTGTCATGAGTTGGGACACGTTCTAGGTGCTGGAAAATTCAAGAACAATGCATCCAAGTACACCCACCACGTCCAAAATAATTCATCAAACCCATTTCAATGCGGCCGAGAGCGTGATGCATCTCGCGCAGTCCCCTACCGCAACAATGGACAAATATATCAAGCATTGTTGAGCGCTCAACTGCCACCGCCAGAGACGACAGGAATCTGACCAGCCCGTGAACCGCAGGCGCACAGCGAGAGCGCACCGTTAACCGAATTATCAGATGCTTACAGATACTGTGAAAATACGATTCGGACAGATCTCATCTTACAGTCACAAAAGGGACAGAGGAAAACATGACAGAAATGTTTTCATTAACGCGGGAGGATCACGTGCGATTCGAGCGCTCAGATATGCGTTTCTTTCTCTGCTTTCGTTAAAGGTCGGCTTCATTTCCTGCTAATGAAGCCCAGCTGTTCCCGCTCCTTTCGCCGTCCGTGACGACAATGGTCACCTCGTTCCTGCGGGGCTGTCGACAAAACTTTACGACCTCGATGAAAAACGTGTCTGCGCGGGGGGAGGAAAACAAAAAAGTCAGGGTTACCTAGGTTACAGGGCCACGGTGATGACAAACAAAAACACTTTGAGTTTTGTTTTCAAGCGCCGCCACCACCCCTCGTTTTATTTTTGCCCTTTCAGGCGCAAAAAAACGGCTAGTGAGTGGGTGAATGAGTGAGCAAAGGAGTGCGGCTCCTCTGGTATCTGGTAACGAACAGTGCAAGAGCTCGGCCCATCCATCAGAGGAAGCCCACGTCCTGCTCCGAGCTCTCTCTTGTTCCCTCTCTCTCTCTCTGAGCCCTGCTCAGGTTACAGCTTTACACGGCCAGTCTAAATAATATTCAAAATGATGAATGACATGGCCAGCCTCGTATCCATCATCAATTTCTTTTTTTAAGGAGCATCCATCTTCAGTAATGCTCCTTTGAATCATGGGAAAGCGAAAGAGCTCCGATTCACTCGTGCAGGCCCCTGGAGAGGCAGAAGGAGGGACAGGAGGAGGGAAGAGGGAGGGTAGGGGACGGCGGATTTGGGTTCTGACTGATACCTGACAGCCAGACGTGAGCACGAACACGATCTTCACGAGTCGGACGCATGCAGGCTAACTTATAAAACCTACAACGTCCTCTGACCTCAATAAGTACAAACTTCTGTAAGCACAACAGTTTAAAAAAAAACGCAAAGCACAAACATAAAAACACAGGAATTCTGGGGAAGGATTTGAGTGGCATTGTTAGTGGACCTACTGGAGCCGTGTCTCCCCCCTCATCCGCCATCCCCTCCCCTGGCTGTGCAGACCCCTCGGTGGCGTGGAGGCAGTGGCAATTCTCCGAGGGGGGGACAGCCCCTAACACTGGGCTCCTTGGCAAGGGCCTGTTTGATAAATGACACATGTCATTCTGTCAGGAGAGAAGGGTGGGTCCATGATGTATGACCGTGCTGAGGAGCTGGGGAAATCGACTGTTTGGCATGGAGCGCCTCTCTCTCTTGCTCTCTTTTACTCTCTCGGTCCCGCTATCCGGGTTCAGGACGGCATCAAAAAGGCCGAAGTGTTGTATCTGTGCATGTGGGAGCCAAAGAACAGGCTGGCTTTTCTTTTTTTTTTTTTTCTTTCTATTGCTCCATCTCACTTTCTTTCTCTCATACTGTCCTTTAAAAAAAAGGGAAGAGGAAACAGGCCAACGAAGGAAAGAAAGGGGGAAAAAAACTATGTATGAGAAAGAAACAGACAAGTCCTAAAAAAAACCTGGCTCCGAGTAGTGCGAGAGGGCAAGGGTATCAATCAAAGTCAACTTCGGCAACAACGCGACTACTATTTCAAATAAAAACTACATACGGCAGACAAACGACCTCGGCGCAGAAACGAAACCCGAAACGGCTCGCCGACCGACCGAGCGAAACTCTCTACTCATCCCTTCTCGTGTCTCCTCAAAGGCAGGCTTCAACTCACCCCTCCTTTACTGTAAAAATCGTCTTCTCTTTTTCCTTCCTCTATCTCATGCTCTTTTCTTTTTTAACACACTGGCAGTGGGGGCCTGACATCTGCAGAGTGCATTTAAAGAAAAAAATGTGTCAAGGAAGCGTGATCCCCCCTCCACCCTCTCTCTCTCTCTTTCTCTCTCTCTCTCTCTTTCATTAGCTCACTGGCAGGGTGGCACTTCTCAAGCTCATTACAGCCAGAGGATTTATGGTGCCGAACCCAATGGCGGAGAAAAGGCATCTGTCAATAATTGCAGGGAGCAGCGCACACACATCTCGAGAAGCTTTGAAATCTCATTAGGTATGCAGTTATCAGGCATAAAGATCAAAAACATTACTCAACTCAGACAGAATCCTACCAAGAAACATTAATTAGCAACAGGCCCGCAGTATAAAATAAAACAGACTTCCTCTCTCGCTCTCTCTCTCTCAGCCTCCCTCCCTCGCTCTGCCCCTCACACCTGCCTGCCTCTGCCAAGAACCGGAGCGACTAACCCGAGCGGGCGATGCGTACGAAACGCGGGAACGCACAGGAAGGAAATGCCGGCACGACATTACACACAGGAAAATGCACATCATCGTACGTAAACACTCCTATATGTGAGCCGAGGTTGCGCCCAGACGTGGACAAACACGCACGCACCAGGGACTCCGGCAGAGTTAACAACATCCCCAACCCCTGTGCGGCGCGTTCCCTCGTCTTCCTCTGCCCTCATTAAATAAAACACAACGTAGAGGGAGGAGGGATAATTCCCAGCATCTGAGACTGATCAGGACATGAGAGAGCAGGAGTTTGTGAGCGTTTGAGGGCCGCCCCCTCTCTCTTTCCTCTCGTCGGGGTAGTGAGGAGAGAAGGAGGAAGAGGCCTGTCAGGCCGGAGAAGGATGTCAGAGCTCAGGCTGGCCCTGATTACTAGGGCCCCTCTCTCGCTCTCATTCTCTGCTGCTCTGCCTTTCATCACCGGCACCGCCATCAAAAAGCAGCCTGCATGTCACACACACACACACACACGCACAACGTGATAAAAAAGCGGCGCAAGACTGATGGCTGTCAGTTTTCAGGCTCGGAGTGAAAGAGGAGGAGGGTGCCGAGACGAGCGGGGCAAGACCCCTGCCATTTCTGTGGAGGAGTCGTACACACACACCGAGACTCAAGTGACACTCTGAAGTGAACCAACTACCAGCCCCCTGCCAAAATCTTTACTGTCTAGTCCCTGCCCCCAACTAACTCTGCCTCTGTGTCATTTTCTCTGCTTCCCTCGGCACGTCCCCATCGCTCTTCGACATGACAGGGATTACTTCCACGCGCCCATATTTCACCGGACTACACTGGAACTCTCACAGTTGCGTGTAGCTGCCAGAGTGGACCGGCCTCATGGATACACACACACAAAGAACTACAGTATCGCTCCGAGTGGGACAGAGCAGGAAGGCGGGACAACTCGAGCAGGCGGAAAGAGTGCGGGCCGGATGATTCATTAGTACTGTGATACTCAGTGCCACCTCTGTGCAAGGCTAAGCTAATATCCCTCACAGTACCGGGCAGGGTAAAAATAACCGTCTACCACAGCCAGACACATAGATCCCAGAAACCCTCTTCATTTCCTGTCTCCTCCCAGATTCCCCCCCACCGGAAGAGGTGTGGGCCACGGTAGCAGCAAATCACGCAGCGCAGCCGAGAATCTTGACCAATCGCCAGCGTGAAACAACAAGTAGATTGGGAGGTGTATTCACAGCATAATCGGCAGGATTCAGTGTTCATTGTTGATCGGTAAAATAAACAAGAATCAGCTAGATGAGCATAAGGATCTGATCAACACTTGCTGCGGTACGTTCCCTCCGTGGGAACTGCTTTGTAAAACATGTTCAGCTATCACGGTGCATGTAGCTCCAATTCTCTCAACAACAGAGGAAATCACATCAACAAACTACAGCACACAACCATCTGAACTAAAACTATTTAAACTTTTCATCAAATCAAAACACACAGAAACCTCGAAGGGGAACATAAACATTTAGACATGTTTATTTTTCTTGTACTTTTTGACGTGTAAATGGCAGTTAAGCTACTCAAAATGTTTAGTTTAAATGTCACTAACAACGCTTAATTTATTTTCAATTTGTGTGACTTTCTCAACTGTGAGAACGAAAAAAATCTGACTAGTCAAAACTGGAATGATACACTTTTTTTTCATTTTATTCTAAATATAAAAGATAAACAGATTCATATTTAAGCAGAATTAAATGACAGTGCATCATAAGCTCATAAGCCAAGACGCAAATTTACACAATGTGTCAAACTTAACAAACACCAAAGTCCTGTTGATGCTAATCTACATTTTTTTTTTTATGTCCGCTGAATTCCGCACAGCCAGTTAATTCAAACCACATATTTTAACGGCATTTAGTGCTTCACATTAGAGTGCGCAAATAACAGTATTTAATACAAGATTACACATATTATTGACGATCCATTGTATCACAAATGAAAAATATATTTCTCTGTTTTAGTGTAGGGCTGAAATAACAATTCTAGCTAATAAAATAAATCACAATCAATAATAATAAAACACAACTACTTCAGTTATCAGTTAGGGATTTGCGTTGTGCACGGAGAACCTCCATCAACAAAGTTATTTTAAATGAGTAAAAACACATTTGAAAATACAACATAATGTATAACAATGTACTTACATTACAGTGTATATTATACTGTTATAATGAAAGCATTTTCTATTTTGCAAAACAGCAGGCGAGCGTTTACTGTCGGCATAAAACTTAAAATGTGTCTGCATTTAGGTCAATCACGCTAAGCGAAAAAGTAACGGAGGGAAATTCTCTGGATCGAAACAATATTCGTATTTAAACTACATTTATAGGCCTTAAATCTTACATACAATGCATGTAATGATAGTTTAACATGAACAGTAACTTTCACTGATTTACTGAAAAATAATGAATGCCCCTTTTACTTCATTGCAAGTAAAATGGCATTACTATCTTCATATTATGGTCAACACAGTCAGAGGAGTAAGTGTTTCTGCACAAAAAATTATAAAAACTATTTCAACTGTCCTGCTGCTTTCAAACTGCGAAATCACTTTATGTTGTAATCACTGTACATTGTAACAATTTTTACGCACATTGTGTAGCATAACTGTTGAATGAGAGAATGGCCAACATGTAGAATGTCTGATCAACCGATGATTCAAAAAAAAAAAAAAAAAGATACAGATAAATCGATTGTCAAAATAGTTGTTCGCTGAAGTGTGTGTAAAAAGCGAGTCACACACAAACAATGGAATCACCCTGCACTCTCATTAACCCTGCTGCAGTCACCATTCATCGTCATATCTTCACCAAACAATCTCTAGAAAAGAAGGGATGAAAAGAAAGGAACAGTGAGAGAGAAACAGAGAAGGAGAGAGCGAGAGAGAGATAGTAAGGGGGTAGAAAGGGGGAAAAATGAGGGAAGGATGCAGCCTTGTGAGCCAATTTAAGAAATAAGTGCTGATGCATCAGCTATTGACTGTGTGAACGCTCCTGATAACGCTCAAGGCGAAACTGTGAGGGAAATGACAGCATCAACCGCCTGCAATAAACTGCAGCCCGCGAGACCAAGGGAGCCCTAATTGACAGCTGTCAAGCTAATGGGAGCCATGACGGAAGATTCGGGAAAAAAATTCTGTTTATCAACCATCAACCCTGGTGTGGATCCACAGGGAGGAGAACTTGCCCTCCCTCCCTTCTCTCTCTCTCTCTATCTCTCTCTCACTCTGTTTGGCTGCTAGGTTATTCAGCTTTTTCCCTTAACCCCCATCCTTCTTTCCTTCGTTCTTTCTCTCTCTTTCTCTTCGTTCCTGTGCTTTTTCCCCGCCTCTTCTGCTCTTAACCCTTCTCATTGTTGCTCACTTCTTGCGGTGAAAAAGGCGGAGGACAGCCATAACTAATCATAGTGTCAGTTGGCTGCCTGGGAGCGCAGGGTTTGGGCCAGAGCAATGTGAGGAGGACGAAGACTCAGGCCCCATAATCCACACACACACACACACACACACACACACACACACACACTGCTGAAGGGACACCTACACAGGGCCAAATGCAGTCCTCTGTCCAGCCACTGTGTAAATAAAAGCACGGAAAAATTCGCAACTACAACAATTCATAATTTCAGTGTAACAATATATCCAACAGGCAAAGTAACAAGCCGCTCTCTGTCCTGGTAAAAATGACCACTTAGTTACAACGAAATCTTTCATTCATAAAGCTGTCAGATAAGGAAAACTGATACAGAAATACCTATTAAAGAGCTGCATATGATATTTAATTATATCTCTTGTTAGCTCTTATGATTATTACATGCATAACATTTAGATTAAAATTCTATCCGTCTGGATGTGCATTAGTATGCACACTTTTGATTAATAATTTTGTGAATTAAATAATTGTATATATTAAACTAAAAAGAAGAAAGAAAATCCATTCATTTGAGAGCGGAATGTAATTCTGGACAGTGGTGTACATGACATAATTTTCTTTTTTCTTAATAATGCATATGATTATCATGACTAGGTTTTAATAAGGATAATTAACATAATCAAGTCACCATGATGTTTCATTATAATTTAAGTAATTAAATTGCAGCAGGGGAAGAAAAAAAAAACCTTGAACAAAAGTGGACGACTCTTAATTTGCAAGAAAGTCAAAAGACATTACACACGCACAGAACAAAACTTGAAAACTTCAACGCCGACTTTGTCTACGCGAACCATAACCAACCCATACGTGTTCCGTATACGCATACATGTGGGTGATTATGTGCATGTGACCGTATTTACGAGCCCACCGGTGTTCCCCATATGATCTCACGTATCCAACGCTCCACACCCTCGCCGGAACAGGCTTTGAGTTTGATTAATCATTGCTCCCTGTCTGCAATCAATCAAACACACGCGAAATCACAGAAATCAGCTCCTTTCCCCAACTGCAATCCATCTCAGCGCAGCCTCCGTTACATTCGTCACAACCCAAATATTTTTATAAATCATATTTAGCCGCTCTAAACACAATGCTGAGAGTTAGCATTTATTCGAACGCAGATGAGATAAACCAACTTTAAACACGCTATGAACGCTATCATAATGACCGATATCAACATCGTCTGTCTTCATACATCAACACACGTAGAGAGCTGAGACTGACACGTCAACATGGAGACCGTAAGTTTCAACACTTAGGTATTGAGGGCACGTGGATGTTTCCAACAACGGTGTGCTTTAGTAGCTAACTTTGATATTAAAAAACGAGACGGACAAACAGATAGCTGGGGGGAGAAAAAAAGTTTGATGTTCTCTTCGACTCCCCAAAACAATTGATATGTTTGGTCTGGCAAAAGCTTTGAAGCCTGTGAACAAAAACACGGTGTGTACGCTGCATTGCCCGCGTCTGAATGGGTGTTTTTTTTTTTTTTGGCGGGGGGTGAATCACCCTCTCTAGACAGAGAGTGCTGTGTCTGTCTGTTAAAAAAGAGAGGTAGATAGAGTAGACTGAACAAATGGAGAGCAGGCAATTTTTCCCCGCTACAGAAAAAAAATCACGACAAAGGTGCGCATGGGCCCGTGACGCACTTCCACCCGGTTTCTTTCACAACACGATTTTTCTGCGCCTTTTGATTCTGTTTTGTCACTCGGCCGCTATTATTGCTCTTAGTCTCTTGACCATTAAAAGCGCTCTATTCCAGCCAACGTGATTACCCAGGTACCCCGGCCCATTTGTCACCTGCAGCAGCAAATTGAGTTAGTGCACCAACTAAAGGCATGGAGGACTGTGTAATATCAACTTGATTACATCAAACTAGCTGCAAACCTAATTGGGCTGGATGACAGTGTGCGGAGCTTGTCATCTCCAATCATTAGGCCTGTCAGGAATCCATCAGCTTTACAGCTAATTAGGTGAACACTAATGAAGCTGGCAAAACAACTTTTCTTTTTCTACGGCTGAGCGGGCCTTCCAGACTTGGTGGGAGGAGGGAGGTAGGGAGAGACAGAACGAGGGAGCGAGAAAAAGAGAGACAGAAAATGTGAGGGAGGGCGAAATTTTCTCATGCAAAGCTCAAGGTTGCAGGGGACTGGATTTCCCAAAGTTCCTAATCAAGGCCCATCATCTGCCATCTTTCCTTTGCTCTTTCCATCACGACGGCGCAATCAATTTGTCATCACTCTTTGTATGCCACAGTGCAGTCGTCAACCTTATAACTTGCAGCTGTGAGGGCTGCTGAGAGGGAGGGAGCGAGGGATGGAGTGAGAAGAAGAGGGAGAGAGACGGAGGGGAGGGGCATTGGTTTGAAGAAAGGAGAGAGGGAGTTAAAGAAGAAGAAGAAAAAAAAAATATCACAGGAAGTTGCCTCGTCTAAAGAGAGAAAAAAAGGCTCTCAGCCTGCTCTTGTATTTGTCTTCATCCGCTCATCAAAGGCATAAATGCCTGATTTTTTTCTCTCTCTCACTCCTCTGAAATGAGAAGCCTCTCAGTCACCCTTGTTCCCCTCCTCCCTCCTTCCCTCTACCTCTGCGCGTCCATTAGGCAAAAGCATTTTGATAAAGTAAAGCACAAGCCTATCGTATTGGGAGAGGAGGGGAAGGAGGGGGGACAAAATGAGAGCACTCACTCTGCCAACTTCTGATTGACCATTAGAGCTATTGATGAATGTGGCTGTCAAAGGAGAGACAATTAAATCAAATATGAAACAAAGTTGCTTTGACGGGTCAGACTGATGGAGCAAACCATTCTTCCGTCTCCAGATTAGGTTATTAGTTTTGTGTATGTGTGTATGTGTGTGTGTTTTTGTAGGACTGTAGGTGTGCCCTCTATTGGATCGTTCATGAGTGCATCGTACTCCATGCGTGCAACAGCGTCAGCGTTGATCAAATAGTATGGATCTATTCGGAAACACCTGACTGTGTGCAACTGTTGAATCTGATTGAGTCTGCCTAATTTTTATTTAGATAAGATCTTCACCTGAAAAAGTTTAAGCTGTAAATATTTTGCCGTCTATCGTACACTAACAGTCTGTAATTCATCCATGAATAAACAAAGACATCTTGTGTCTCCAAGTAAAGTTTAGACAAGGATTCAAAAATCACAAGACGTACGTCTTCTAGCTTTTTTTAATCACAAGAGTCACTGCTTAAAAAGTGGCTACAATGTAGGCCTAAAAACAGTTTAGCTGACAAGTTTCTATTTTTGTTTTATTTTTCCTTGTTACACATTTGTCAACTAACAATCAAAATGTCATAAGGTATCCGAGAGCATGGTATTTTTTAGACAGTTCATTAAAAATAAAGCAAAACTGTTTAAGATGCTGCATATCCTTATTCAAACGGTCTGGTTTTTTTTTTCTCCATGTTCCTCGTGTTAGTGCTCTTTGAGCAGCGGAAGTAAATGTGGCCTTGTGCCCGGCCTATGTGAAAAAACTCGAAAAGCAGCAATTAAAGATGTTTTAATGGGCGGTTGTCAGAGCAGACGTGACGTCACGGGGTTGTGGCGTTGCCATGGCGAGTGATTTATTGATGTTTATCAGGAATGAATAGATCAAAGAGCAGGCGGATGACAGGCAATCAATCAGCCGTCAAATCAAAGATGGCAATTGTCCATTAAAGGCTCTTCTTAGACCCCTTGTGAGTCGGCTACAAAATAATCTTTGAGTCTTTCCCAGAAACGGAGAGGAGGGATAAAAATAAATAAATAAATAATAAAATAAGTTGGCTTTTTGTGATCAAATGTTTTCGTACAAAACCCCCAAAAACAACTAAGGCGAGAATCAAAGAGAGTCATGACAGTCAGCTGACACCCAAGCCCTTTTTTCCTGCGCTTCTTTATAGATCTCTAATTCATGGAGTCAATATCTACGCCCTACGAGGAAAGAGAGCGGTGTAAAAGAGAACAATCAAAAGACTTACAGTCTACTCAGCTTCAGCTGCATGGAGACTGACCAAAGTACAAAAACTACGCAAGTGAAATAGTCAGTATTCTCGGGAATAAAGTTAAACATTGTTATTTTTCAGCAAGTCGACTACTGTGCCTAAAGGAAATGTCACTATGTGGCCTCTAACATGACAAACCTAATTAAAAAAAAAAAAAAGACTTTAATTAAAAAAAAAAAAAAACTTTTTTTTGTTTTTTTTTTTAATCGTTTCGCTAAGTAAAGGAGCAGTGGATAATTCCAGATCGTTCACACACACTCTCACACACACATTCGGCGTTACTATGAAAATACCGCAAAAAAAAAACAAAAACTAAAAAATACAGAGAGGTGAAGAAGAGCAAATGAAGAAGAAGAAGAGCCGTACCTGCCGAGCGCCGGGGCGCTTGCTGTTTCCTCCGCGGCATGTTTCTCTTTCAGGGTTTTTTTCAGGAGCCCCTGAGATCCCGAGAGCTGCTCCGCTTCTGCTCTGATACACGGCACCTGGGGCGCTTTCACACGCCTGACATGTATCGGCAGTTTTCAAACCAAAAAAATCAGACGGCAAGATCTGAAGAGGATGAAGACGAAGCGGGATTTTCCCCCTCTTTCCTCTTTCTCTTTCCCCCCGCGCGTCTTTTGGATATGACGGAGAGTCGAGCCGTTACAGTGGGGAGAAAAACCGCTCGTGCCTCAGTGCGATTCTCACTCACTCCGCGCTGGAAGCTGCAACAGGCAAGCTTAAAGGAAAACGAAATGATCGCGTCACTCAAAGTCTGCAAACAGAGGCAAACATCAAGCACTGTCATATTAACTCCTTCCATCTCGAATGGGTTAGCTAGCTCATGTCATGTGGGTAGGCATATGTCTCTCTCTCTCTGTCTCTCTCCCTACCGCAGCCAACCCCAATGCACTCTAATAGTAAAAGTAGCAGCTCACAAACACAACAGTATAGATATGCAATGATTGACACTTACATGGGTGGATATCAAATCGACAATCTGAGTTAATGCTTTTTTTGTTTAAACGCGTAAAAACGCGTGCGAGGCAGGCAGCAGTCGCCTTCATTTAGGTTTACGAAAGCAAAAAGCAAAGCTTTTACTTACTCGTTCGCTTGAATGAACGTGTTATCCATGAGGAATCCGGTCCGAGTAATCGCATGCAATTGGAAAAGCCAAAAAATAAAAAAATAAAAATAAATCAGCGTAGCTGTCGCCGATAGCTTTCTGTGAAAATCCCAAAGACTCCAAGTGCCCACCGCCTTTCAAACGTCCATCTCTTTTATAATAAACAAACCGGGGTAAAGACAAAAAGCTTGAAGGAGGAGATGGACGGACTTGTCGCCCGCGCACTGCCTCGTTTGCTTATTTTGTCCGCGCGCGTTGGGAATCCGCTGAGAGAATCGATGCGATAGGTGTTTGATTGGGTATTCCTGCTTGTAATAACGCACATCAGAAGGAGGGGATGGACTCGGGCTGCGCCTCAGCTGCTGCTGCTGCGAGAGCATGGATCACTGAGCTATTGCCAAACACTTTCTTGGCCGCTAATAGCACTTTTTAGCCTTCTTTGTGGGGCTCGTAGCAGGTATTTAAAAACAGCAACGGGCGAAGCAGACGCGTCTTCCTCTCGCTTGCGAGACGCCTTTCTCTCCAGTAATGTCACTTTCGAAAATCCGTTATCAAACGCTTTCTTCACAGAATGGACTTTTTAAGACGGTAAGATCAACATTTTCCAGATATGTCCATCATCTTGGCACCTACTTAAAAAAAACACTGTACATAAAGAGAGAGATTTTTCTTTTGCGTTTTTGCAAGCGTAAATTGGAGTCAAGTGTAAACTCTTTGTAGTGGAGAAAGGGCGAAGTTGTCCGTATCGGATGAGAGGGGGAGATGGGAACTGTGTCCTCTCTGTTTACTAGCTGAGGGTGAGTTGTCAGACACTGCCTCCTCCACTAAAGTCCGCGTCTTCGCCTTGCGCTCTCGCTGTCTCCTCTCACATCTGACCGCAAAGGGAATCGCATCGAGCCCTCGGAAGGGGGCAATTGGGAGTCGTATAGCGTTCAACAAAACCAGAATGTCCAGAATCTCTTGAATGTCCGCGCGCCGAGCTCACCGGGGCAGATTGAAAGGGAAGAGCAGTCTTTCACGGATCCGGGATGTTTTTGCCCAATCTCACTCACTCGTGTGTGCATGCCGTTAGATCCGCCCAAGCATCTGTCCGTCTAACCATTGGCGCATCCATCAGTGTCACACACACACACAGACACACACACGCCGCACGGAGTCGCTTTAACTACGGGCAGCTTCTCTTCTTCATCAAACGACTGATAAAGCAAGATTAGAGTGTTTAGTGGGGGGTGCTTTCCGATGTTATATCCGAAAAGATATAATGAATTATCAAACTGCTATACCTATAGGCTAATGGTGCATCGGAAAGCTGCACCGAGTATGTGCATGGCAATGTATGTATTTTCAAACTTTAGTGGACGAATATTTTTCACTATTACTCAAACGTTAGCCTGTATTATTGCTACAACTATATTCACAATACCCTACAAACGAGTAATGGCAGCGCGTAATTATTTAAAAATGTAAAACGTTTTCAAACAAGTAAACGTTTCAACTCAAACAAGTTGATGCAAAGAACGCTTTGCTCTTTATTTTGTTATTATTACTCTTATTATTTAATTTGATCATATTTTTGTCTTTTTTGGCAGTTGTGAAGTCTGAGTGACGTGAATGTATTTATCTTGTATCGATGTGAATTACTTGAAATTGCCCTAAATTACCACGTGAATGATATGAAAAATATTCCGAACTGTAGTGTTTATTTTAAGGGGCATATTTCACTGATTGCCTCTGTGTACAAGCATGTGACGACTAGCGAAACTATTTTAATTATATCATCAAAGTGTCTTGAGAACCGACAATTTAACTTGGCTTATTTAAAGTTGTAATGTCTGTAAAAGTAAATTAAGCACAAAGTAATAACTGTGATATGTTTAAGTCTCGAAGACTATTAACAGAGTTATTAAACAGGTAAAACTCTCTCTCAAATATTTACTTTTCATAAGTGTAGATAGATGCATGTATCTAAATTGAAACGTATATAAATACAATTAACGGAGACGAGGAAACTGCATCTATGTAATAACTACATGAGTGTGTGTGCGCGCGTGTGTGTGGAACAGAGAACAGCTGCATGAGTGTATGAACGTGAGCGCGTAGTTCATTGTAACCGCCCCCTTTTATGTGCTTATCCTAAAATCCCAAAAATGTACTATTTTAATTTACATCGACTTAGGAACTTTTACAGTGTTATTTCTGTCAAAAAATGACAGCCCTGACCGTGATTGTGCTCAGTTACCCAAAGAGAAGAAAAGGTACGTCATAGTCTGTTTCACTTTTATTTTCTGTGGGTTTCTCCATGTGTATATCCTTCATGCGTTTAATAGTATGTTTGGTCTGTATCCTTTGTCTGTTAAACTGTAAAAATATCAAATAACCACTGTTTTTAATGTCAAAATTAGAGACATCTGTTTAACTTGAAACACAGGCCTAACAAATCTTAACAGCTTTAAAAAATCTTAAAGTGTGTTTTTTTACTTAAACATTATTATTATTAATTATTATTATTATTATTATTAATAATAATAATAATAATTCACAGATGTAGGAATATTCAGGTTTGTGATTTGTTGTTGAGGGAAAAGAGAGTGACATCAAACATAGTTTCTAAGACTGTAAATGAACTTAGACATCATTCTTAAAACATTAGATAAACTTTTTGCTTTAATTAATCCTTCACCATTAAATTATGCTTATCTTAATTTCTGTGAATGTTTGTTTCATTATGTTTTATAATTACAGTAGGCATTTCTGCCACTATTTGCGGAGAAAGAGAGAGACAGAATATTTGTATCGTAAACAATGAGTTATTTAGTACCACTTGGAGGCTCATTTTAATTGCCACATTCACTGAAGACAACAGGAACGCTAATGTGTTTTATTTGCCGCAATTTCATGGCTCATGGTGGTTTTGTTAAACATTCCTGATTCATAAACTGCTGTTCGTTCAGTTCAGAAGTAACTTTTCTTTGCGTAAAATTTCCAGTCGAATGTAAAGAAATGAAGTGTAATCTGAGCAAGAACACACGCTGTGAAAATAGTCTAATTCCCCAAAAAGTGAGTAAACTTTGAAATTCAGAAAAAGAAAAAGCACCACATGATAGTACGAACAAAAAAAATAAGTTTAAAATATGCATTTTTTCTTTGCCTCCGCATATTAGTGCAGCTCTCACGAACCGCAGAGATTTGAGACTTCGTTTCTACCTTTAAACTGAGAGCAAAGTCTGAAATAGCCCCAGTGGATACGAGTCATTAAAGCTTGAGCAGCATTACCCCAACATGACTTTAATCTTACACGTATATTTATCCTATATGTTTTATAGTCTAAACTAATACTTTATTGGAAAGTTTCAGCCTATTTTAATTACACAGATGTCTAAATACGGGAGATTAATGAATTTAATTTCTCCATGCTAATCCAGATTTTAGCCTCAGCTGTATCATTTCATTCAATCTGCTTTCCAAAGTGTCCAAAGCAAGCACGAAATTAGATAAGAGCAAGTAAACATGAGGAAAAAAAAGTGCTGTGCACTATTATTGCGCACTATTTTACAGGCATGTGAATATCTCTCCGTTTTCATTTCCCCTCATTCGTCTACACATCCATCTTTTGTTAGGGGAAAAAGCGTGTATAAAAAAGTAAAGTATTCAATTTAATCTAAGCAGTCGTAATCACTGCCATGTACATAAGATGTATAGTGGAGACTATATACGCAGTGTTTCATTTCATCATCGCAAAATTTTGCGAGATGAAATAAAAACGTCAACAGCGTGTAACACCTTCAATCAACTCAGCCCTTTCGTAAAGTTACAAGAAAAATTATTTGTTAAAAATCACACTGGTTGATTTGACGTTGATCGACTCGTTGTTGCATACTACTAAATGCAAACATAAAGTTCAAAATAATTCCAGACTCTTCATAATCCCTTTCCAGTTTAACACCTGTTTTCCATTTTGTGATTTCTCTCTCTATACACAAACTGACACGACACAGGAGGGATCACAATTCTGGATGATCTCAGTACGATCATATAAAGGAGTGCCAAGTAACTAACGTGACAAACGATATGAGGACCATGATTTCTAGTCCTGCCCTACTGAATGAATGAAGAGTTTAGTCTGTTTGTTATGTGGAATCCAGGCGGAGTCCTTTGCAGTTATTTTGACTGGCTAGCTGGCAATTTAATTAACATTAGTTATCCCATAAGTAATGTCATTATGTTTTAGGCACTTTACATAAGGTAGAATAGCAGGATTTGGGTGTTTCAGGTGCACAGGTTTAATCTCCGTTAAAACTCTTTCTCCTTTTTTTTAAACAACTGTTTAAGCCATTAATAATTATATATATATATATATATATATATAGGTCATGTACCCAAGTCTAAATAAATCCTTGAAGATGATCCGTGGTAATGCTTGTTACTACTGCGTTACTGATGACAATCTTGATCATTTATACTGTTATAATACCGACAAGAGCAGGTTTATATGGAGCAGAGGCACAGTTGAATGTTGAATGTGATCGATATATGAGTGGAGAGCATTAGTCATCAGTCAGAGGTGGAGAAGTGAAGTTAAAGTTGAAGTTGAGTTTTATTGGCTAAGTAAGACCGCTCTAACCCGAGTTGCTCCCAACATTAAACACAACACAATATACAATATGCACCATTATAATACAGCACAGCACAACATACACAGGTTAGGCCCAGGGGAGCAGCAGGCACTCATTGTTTCAAGCAACATATCTTATGAATAAAGGTTAATATCGGGTGACACCACCCATGAGACTAGGAGACCCAGCTGCGCTATAGGCCGGGGTCGGTTTGATCCGTGGTCTGATCAGGCAAGACCCACACCAGCTAATTTTTTGTGGTTTGAAGAGGGCAAGTGTCTTAATGCCGTCATATCCTTACCTTCTGAAAACAATAGCTAGGACTAGATCCTGGCCAGCTATAAAAAGCATGTGTCGTAATTAGAACTGGAGGAGATTTCCCGCTTCTGGAGCTCACGCTCTCCTGCACCGCGCATCTTCACGGCACACTTGTTCCTAGTAGTGTGTGTAAAGAGGCTAGGCATCAGAGACAGAGATCTCCTCAAGAGAGGCAAAACATTTACTTAGCGGGCAGCAAATGCCTATTCTAGATATGGCAGATCCCACATCAGACACAGAATTTTTTTCTATATCACTCATCTGTGACGGTTTTACATTACACTTGCTTTCTGTTCTGCTCAACAGTCTCACTGAAAATTGATTGTGACATTAGTAACTTGCAATGCAGTGCAGACTGAGATATTTCAAATTATATGTTGTTCTATATTGCATTTTTTTGTTAAAAAAATTAAATTTTGCATCTTTGATTTTTTATTTAATTTTTTTTTTTAATACAAAGTATTGCGTAATATACTACAATCATAAAATACAATAGGCAAAAAATTATTTTGCATTATCATTGTAGGCTAAAATTTTAAATAATCTGTCTATATTGCAAGTCCTATCTCACCTGGGCCATCATATGAGTCTAATCACATATGTATGTATATATGTATAGATATACACATGGTGTTGTGTGTGTGTGTGTGTGGTGACTATTCCATATTTTCAACTGGTTCATCATGCATCTACTTTGGCTTACAATTGTTGTTCAGCCCTGATAGTTAAAGTGCTCTCAGAGGTAGAAAAGGACTGCTGGCCTCTTCAGAGGCACAATATTTCCTCTGCCTCTTACGGCTGATGTGTGTCTCATACTCTGGTATGTCCTTCTTCCTCAGAAGAGGAACCTTAAGTGTTGGGGGCTGCTCTTTTGTTTCTCTCTCTCTCTCTCTGACTCCTTCTCTCTCTCTCTGGGTGTGCTAGCTTGCAGGGTTGAGAGGGCAAGTGCTGACCAGCCCTCTTTCTCTGCCTGTTACTAGGTCATGGAGCGCCCCCCTCCCCGCACTCATACCTCTTTCTCCGGCACCTTCCCATCCTCTGCCACCAGGGAGAGGGTAATTTAAGCCCTGCTTGATATATCCAATTCATCACTGTCCCACAGACCCGCTTCAAAATTAAAGTCTGATCTACAAAGTTAAAGCAGGTTGAGATAAAAATTGGCATAGGTCAGAGAAGGAGGGAGCAGTCAAAACACGTGGTGCTTTTTCATCTCTTTTGATTTATGCTTTCAAGGAGAGCAGTAGAAAAATTAAAACATTACCTAATTCTATCAGTTGAAGCTTATGTTGTGGTCATCAAAGCCAAAACTATAAAATCAAGTGCAGGTTAAATTGAAAGAACAGGAACGTTTGGGAGAAATGTGTTACTTTAGAGGTTTGATGTTAAGGCCAGTGACTAATAAGAGCGCCCACAATCAAGGAAAGAAATATTTGTGACCCTGGACCACAAAACCAGTCAGAAGTAGCACTTTTGTCGTAAGTAGCAATTTTGTCCCATGCAATGTATTGTTGGCTATTGCTACAAATATACCCATCTATTTTTCTTTATGCCAAAAAAAATTAGGATATTAAGTAAAGATCATGTTCCATCAAGATAATTTGTATATTTTCTACCGTAAATATATCAAAACTTAATTTTTGATTAGTAATATGCATTGCTAAGAACTTCGTTTGGACAACTTTAAAGGTGATTTTCTCAATATTTTGATTTTTTTGCACCCTCAGATTCCAGATTTTCGAATAGTTGCATCTCAGCCAAATATTATCCTATCCTAACAAACCACACATCAATAGAAAGCTTATTTATTCAATTTTGAAATCTCAATCTCTTTGAAATTAAAAAAAAAAAAAAAAAAAATTACCCTTATGACTGGTTTTGTGGTCCAGGGTCACATTTGTAAAAAAATCAATTGAAAGTTATATTATTTCACCAAAAATGCAATTTCTGCAATTAAAATGCAATCATTTATTCACCCTCATCTCATTTCAAACACATTTAACTTTCTTTCTTCTGTGGAACACAAAAGAATTCTCATATTTTGACAAATGTCTCATATTTTGATGAATGTCTCCGTACTGTGAAACCTTCTTCAAACTATCTTTGGGTTTGGCCATGCAGGTTTTAATTAACACGAGGATGAGTAAATGACAACAAAATATGAATTTTTATGATGAATTATCTATTTAAAACGTGTGTTTTACAAATTCTAGAATGTTGGTTACATTTGGTTTCCACAAAGTAATATTAAAGTAAAAAAAAATAATTTAATGATTTAGTGTAAAAAGTATTTCCATTTTTATTATTATTATAATAAATAGGTATTTCATTTTTATTATTACTAATGACTGCATATTATTTGAATATACACTAAGCTCAAAAAAAAAAAATGAAACAATAAAATATATCGTATCACATAATGTACAGTCAAGCCAAAAATGATTCAGACACCAGATATAATTTTTTATATTTTTTAACTAGTGAGTGCAGGACACTATCGTTCATTTATGTAAGTGAGGATAGCAAAATAAAGTAAACTGTGACATATTATACCCAAAAATTCTTCATACAGTGGACTACCAGTAAAATTTATCAAAATTTGGACCAAAAATTTGATTTGACACTTTGACCTGACCATGTTTTGTTACATACCTTTCTATCAAAGTTATCTGACATTTTCAAGATCAATTTGTTTCTTGTCATATTTTAATACCATTTTTTAAACTTTATTGAATAAACAGTGAATGTTGAAGGTGTCTGAGTAAATTTTGGTTTGACTGTATATTGTACAGTGTCGTAACGTATAATTATTATTTTTATTTAGTTTTTCATTTCATTTTAAAATATCATGAATAATTCACAAATATACATTTTTGTTAAGTCGCATGCAACGCAAGGTCAAATTATGATATTTTAAGAGAATTATTAACCTTTACACAACTAATGCAGAAATTAAAACACGCACAGAGGTGTATTAAACACATTGCATCTATGAATTTTCAAATAAATAGAAAATGACATATACAAGTAGACATTATAGTCTATTTTTCTTATTTTAATTCACAACAATTAGGCTAGGTATCAAAGAAATCTGTTCAAACGCCATTGTTTAGCTCAATAGTTTCCTAGTTTGATCTTAGCGCCGGCTATTGACCGTATGCAGCGTTTTGATCTTGAAAGCATTTTGTGCAGATTATCATTGTCGAAACAGACAGTGATTGAAGCTTCTGAGTGAGATAAAGATTTGCGATGTGTGTTTGTGCTGCCGATCTATGATGGGTGACTGTGATTATACAATGAATGAGCAGATGTGGGTGAAGAGTTTGATTATGAGTGAATGTTTGACTTTGATGTAGTAGTGAAAGAATGACCAAGTAAAAGAAAACAACTTTCAGTTTAATGGGCCCGTGGAACTCTGTCTGATTGGACGGAATGACGTAAAGCAGGCATGAGTCAGTCGTGATTGAAGGAACATGTGAGTGTGAGTGTGTGTGTGTGAGGGACAAGGAACGGTTGGGGTGGAGGTACTAGTATCAGCTCACAAGAAAGACTGATTGTTAGTGTACATGATGAGTGTGGGAGAGGAAGCGAGTGTGTCTGTGTGTACACGCGTCCATGTGCGTATTTGAGCGTGACCGCAGACATAAGAACTCGCGCGTGTATGTGTGTGTGTGCTCAAAACGGCACGTTTTTATTCATTTTGTGAGTGTGCGTAAGCCTGCATGTGATTGCCTTGCATCTCTGTGTGCGGGACCTGATCCACGGCGCTGTATGGTAAACAGGAACGTTTTCCCTGGAAGGAGGAATTTCCCCCAGCAGCCCCCTATAGCAGTAATGGTGGTGGTAATGAGCTGCAGCTGTCAGAGCTCTTTCCGCCTCTCGTCCCTGATTCATGTTCCTGCCGCACAACATCTACAACTGGAACAAATGTTTACCCCAATGAAAACCAGACAAACACGGCCGGCCCGGCTCACAGCTCCTAACGGAATAACTAATAGCCCCGGCTCTGTTTTAGCGCTAATAATGATGCAAGCGAGCTCTAAAATGCAGACCTACAAGGTCAACAGATCTGACCATCAAACAAGGCCGGCGTTATTTGAGACCCAGGCATGGCTGAGGTTTAATTGACCAAAAATGTTCGATTCTTAACAGAATTCACCAGTTGTTTTAGTATGACAGAAGGCGTTTCGGCCGTAAGAAGTGCGACGCAACCGTATATATCGTTAGCAAAATCCAGTCGTTCCAATCAAGGCATATGTGTGTTTTTATAGAGCAGATGGAGCTTGACTCATTCTGGCTTCCTGACTGGGTTTCCTCCCAGTATTCTGCTCCCATGAGGTTGATATTACTAGAGAGCGCAATCTATATCCATTGGAATGAGTGTCATGATTCAGGGATCGGGGTGAGTCACTGATTGTGACTGAGTTGGAGCGGGATAATCCGAAATGTGTTTTCATAACTTTTTATAACTTGCTGTCATTATACTGCCGTTTAAATATAGCTGCTGTCTTTTTATATTCCGCTTGGCCGTTTTTCCCCTTTGTGTATGACATTCTTACATCCTTTTTTATTGTGGCTGTTTTCCCTTCTTCTATTCATAATAAAGAATCGAATGCATTAAGTGATGTAGAGAGATAAAGCGCCTCGGAGTGTGTTTGTGTGTTTACCCCATGCGGCCATTAATGCTACGGCTGTGTGCCAGCGATGACATTAATCCATTAATCACACTTTTTTTTTTTTTTTTTTGTATTTGTGCAAGCCCGCTTTATTAATTAGGTGTGATGTAACGCTGATACAACCTCTCTCTGTCAGACTTCCTTCCTCATTACGCACACAAACTCCCATCAGCCACCTGTCAAAAGACCCCACCCTGGAAATCAGACTCTGGAAACAGCAATAAAAGACATGGTGATTGTGACGAAAGGGGGAGGGGGAGATTAGAAGTTCTGAAACAAAATTACAAGCGTTTACAAACTAAGAGCGCTGGAGAAAAAAAAAAAAAATCAAATAAAAAAAATCAAAGCTCAGCCGCATCAGAGCCACATCTGGCCTAAAAGATCAACCTTTCTTCCTCTTTTCCTCTCTCTTTCTGCTGTCTTGTCAAGCGTGTGAGAGCCACTTCACTATTCTGGTGTTTATCTTACGCTGACATTCTCTGCTCCATCTATTTTTCAGCCCTCCTAAGCAGAAGCCTCACCTCGAAACACTCTGAGAGAGTTTAATAACAGAGACAGAAAGTGAGTGAAGGGGATAAGAATAAATATACTTACAATAAGGAATGTTTTAATGTTACTGATATAAACAGAAACAAAGACATGTGCAACCATATATCAGATGTGGTCAAACATCATTTCTTCAAAGCATATTTAGGGTAATACACATACATTGGTGGTCAAACCTTTTGAATAATTATGATTTTTTTTTTTAAATGTTATAAGTCTCTTATGCTCACCAAGGCTGCATATTTTCAAAAACACAGTAAAACTGTAATATTGTGAAATATTATTACAATAATATTTTTAAATGTAATTTATCCATGGAATTTTCAGTATCTTTACTCCGGTCTTCAGTGTCACATGATCCTTCAGAAATCATTTTAATAATCTGAATTGATGCTTAAGGGGAGACACTGCTGGCAAAAACAGTTTTTTCGTGCAGCTGTCAATATTGAGATTTGGCCTTTTTGGTTTTCATAAAGTGTTCTTTCAGACTAGTGGAAACAAAACATCCAAAAGACATTGTTAAGTGTTTCTT
>JAHKKF010516459.1:3554-28301 GCA_019740295.1 Labeo calbasu | reverse complement strand
AAGAACGACACATGGACCCGCATCCGAGAGCCTGTGCTACACAAGCCTTTGTGCTTAAAAAGCATACAAATTTCATTTTTCTAAAAAATGACTGATCGTTTCGCTAGATAAGACCTTCTTCCTCAGCTGGGATCGTTTAGAGCCCTTTGAAGCTGCATTTAAACTACATTTTGGAAGCTCAAAATCGAGGGCACAATTGAAGTCCATTATATGAAGAAAAATCCTGAAATGTTTTCCTTAAAAACCGTAATTTCTTTACAACTGAAGACAGAAAGATATGAACATCTTAGATGACAAGGGGGTGAGTAAATTATTTGTAAATTGTTGTTCTGGAAGTGGACTTCTCCTTTTTTTTGTTAAAATGCCAGCTTTTCTTGTAATAACGAGATGTTATGTCATTAAAACGACATCATTATCGTGTTAAAACAACATATATTCTTGTAACAACGAGATGTTTTCTCGGTAAAAACATCTTTTCTTGTTAAAATTACATATTTTTTTTGTCTCAAAATAACGACATCTTGTAATAACGAGATGTCGTCAAAACTACATCATTTTGTTAAAACAACATCTTTTCTAGTAAAAACAAGATATGTTGTTAAAACTACATAATTAACTTGTTAAAACAACATCTTTTCTTGTTAAAATGACATATTTTCTGACTCATAACAATGACATATTATGTCATAAAACAATATGTTCTTCCCGTTACAGAATATATATGGTTACATTATGTCAGCGAGCTAAGCGATTGTTTGTGCTGCTGTCTCCACAGTCCTGAAATAAAGGAGGATCTGCAGGAGGGATAATAGAAATACACTGTTTTAATGTATTTTAATGTAATGGTTTTAATTGTAGCGGCATGTTTATTAGGATTAATCTCCGACCTGTCTACAATATAATGCTATAAAAAATGTTAAACAATGCTAAAACAGTTATATCTGAAGACTCTGGGCTTGGAATAGTTCTTAATTTAAATGACTTAAATTTGATTTAACAACAAATCAAAATACAAATGTTTATTATTATTATTATTATTATTATTATTATCCTAGTATTATTATTTCATTTTGTGTGAAAAATGAAAAAAAAAAAAAAAAACGAAAATGAAGCTAGATATTATATTTTCAATAGAAGTGTGGTTATTTTATTAGTTTTATGTTTTTTTTTTAAATTCAGCATCATTAAAATTATTGAGTTTCATTAAAAAGTCCTACAAAAAATAGATTATTTACTAAAATAATAAATAATTATCACAAAGCATTTTCGATTTCGGTTTTCAGCCAAGTCCAGAATTTTTGTTTTCAGCACAGAAATTTCATTTCGGTGCATCCCTTGTCATTTTTTAACTCACAAACATTGAAAAAGGAAAGAGGGTGAGTAAATAAATCTAGAGTTTAAATTTCTTTCGGCGAACTAAAAGTTTCATAAACAAGGTCTGAAATGAAATTTGACCGTATAATTATTCTACAGCACAGAATTTACGAAAGCCTGTCGCTGTGTTTAATCAACGAAGAGAAAAATGATATAAAAATGTAGATATTTCATATTTACCCTTCTATACTGAACCAAAGCTTATGTGACTAGAGGTCATAAGAGGTAAAGAGGTATACTGAGTGACCTCTATATCAAGTTTGCATTATGCTTCAAATACCAACAGAGGGCAGAGTACAGATTCCCTGCATACCCGCCCTCTGGTGTCTCTCGTGGCTTTATTTAACAATGTTTAATCAAACTACATCAGGACAGGCTGCTTTTGATTATAGTGGATGCTTGATGAAAATAATATGCCATTTCAAAGTCCTAGTTCAGTAATTATACCTATTTCAATAACATGCCATCAGTACGGTATAGATAAATAAACGCAATCCACGTTAATATCCTCAACCGACATTTACATAAAAGGTGGAAGCGGGCCGTAGCGTAGCTCATTACAAGGGATGATGTGCTGACCAAACTGAACGTGCAGGGTCCGAACAGGGTCTCTTTTTTAGTGAAAATTACAGCTTGTGTAGATCAAGCCCCTGGTGGGGAGCCAACACAACCAGCGTCTTTGTTCAGGTGAAATTCCTCGCTGTTATCTCAGCCCCCTGCCAACAACCCACTCCCCGCCCCGTTCGCTAACTGCAAGTGCTTTAATTAGGGGTCCTGGAAACCCGCCCCGGGTCCGCCGGCATGACTACTCACACGCAGAGGGCGATATAACGCAACAGTCGGGCTCCGGAACTAAAAACTCAATTCGTTTTCTCCACTGGGAAATAGATTTTAACAATAACTTTTTAAAGACCTGTTGTGAGCGGTTGTGAACTAACGGTATTTACCTTATTTGTAATGGTTCTGGTGTCATCTACTTCCAGTTATTTTAATTGTGTGAAAACACGTCTGTCATGTTGCATAATATTAGTAATTAGAGCTGGGTGATAAAACGATAGCGATACTTATTGTGATATAATTTTCAGATAAAATGATAACGAGTTCGATAAATGTTCTTTTCAATCTACTAATTGCCATTAACACTACTGCATTGTGGTACTGTGACAGAAATGTGGGATATTCATATTGAATTTTATTGTTATTAATGTAGATATTAAATGTAGGCTATTAAATGCAATTTAAAAAATGTTAACTGTTTAGTTATTATTAAATGTTTACCTAACATATTAATAAACGTTACTTTCCAACCTATTTTAGGTTCATTTTAAACAAGAAATATAGTAATTTTATGCAATATTTGAGTGAAATAAAACTACCCAGAAGGTTGGGTTAAACATTTTAATCCAACAGCTGGGTCAAAGCAACCCAGTCGTTTATCCATATTTCATCCAGCGCTGGGTTGTTTTTAAACCAGCATTTTTTTGAGTGATATAGTTATATTTTTACTAGTGCTGGGCAATGATTAATCACAATTAATCGCATCCAAAATAAAAGTTGTGTGTCTGACACACACATACAGTATATATATTTTTTAACATATATATATTATTTTTATTATATAAATATTTACATGTATATGTTTATATTCATATAACTTATATATTTAATATATAAACATATGTTTCTTAAATATATACATGCATAAATGTGTATGTCTATATACAAATAATAAATATACACAGCACACACACACATAATACATACACAAAAAGTTTTATTTTGGATGCGATTAATCACGATTCATCGTTGCCCAACACAAATTTTTACCATGGTACTGAGGTGTGGTTTTAACTGTAGTTATTATGATCTAAATGTATTCTACTATGAGAGACAAATAGTTAATTTTAATGAAACTCAAACAGTCAAAATAACTAAAAATCACCATATAAAAATGAGGTTTTTATCATTTTTTTTTTTTTTACAGATGTTACTGTTTTTGATAATGAACATAAAATCTTAAACATCCTAACTCAAGCTACTACTGCTGCCAACTCAAGCTACAGTAAAATGTGCATTTCTAAGAGAAAAAAAAATTATATTATTAATATTGCAGCCTGTACTGCAAACTGCTGAAGATACGCGTTATCAAAGTCAGGCAGACCTGCTTCATGATTTAAAAACAATATCACTCATTAGAACATGCAGAAATTAATAAATTATTTTTTCTACTGATATTTATTTTTTCAAGGAAAAATGGCTTGAAAAATGTAAAGAATTTTAAAAAACGTGAAGTGTTTGTTATGTTCTGACCATAAAGAGTAGTTTAAAACCACAAAGTTTGCTTTCTACAACTTGTACTTAGGAGCAAAAATCTGCCTTTAAACGTCAAAGAAATAAAAAATTGAAACTTATCGTGATAATTATCGCGCAATATATATTTCCTCTATATAGACGATTGAATTCAGTGAAGAAAACAAATGACTCGGTTTAAAGCCAGATGACGCAGCGCTGACAAACAACAGAAACACTGTGCGTGATACAGGCTTTTTAATCTACAAATCGCCATCATTTACCATAGACTTACTGTAATAGTACTAACTGCACAGTGGTATTGTGACAGCAATGTGGGTATATTTGTGTCGAATTTTATTATATTATTAACGTAGATATGTATTAAATGTATTGAAGGAGGAGTAATGGAATATAGTAACAGAATTTTTTGTGATTAAGCTATAGCGTTTATACATTTACGCTAAATGTATTTAGACTACTGTTTTTCATATTACATTTTTACCATGGTACTGAAGTGCTATATTTGTGGTTTTAACTGTTATTATCATGATCTATGGATGATACAATGGAAGAGCAATGGTTAATTAAAAAATAAAAAAAAAACTCAAACAGTCAGAATAATTTAATTTCACCATATAAAAATGAAGTTGCTACAATTTTTACAGATATTACTGATTTTAATAATGAACATAATTCTACATCTGCATCCTAACTCAACCTACTATCAAATGTGTATTTCCAAGAGACAAAAAAAAGTTTTATTATTATTATCAGGCAACACAAACCTGTTTCTTGATTTGAAACAATATTACTCATTAAAACATGCAGAACTAAGAAAAAGTGTGAAGAATTAAAAAAACATGAAGTGTTTGTCATGTTCTGACTATAGAATAGTTTAAAGCCATAACCGTCTGTTTTTTTACATCAAAAAAAAGAAAATTGACATTTATCGTGATAATTATTGATATCAACAGACATGAAATAAAAAAATTAGTGATAATATATAATATCGCCCAGCCCTACTCATAATAGTATATATTTGTGAAAATATTTATATGTGTATATATTTATACTTGTATATAATTTAGATATAAATATAAATATTTTATATATAAAGCTAACATATTTTATGTATGTGTGTGTATTTAAATACATAATACATATACACAGCACACAAACATATAGTATGTAAACACAAACATTTATTATGGGTGCGATTAATCGCGATTAATCGTTTGACAGCCGTAACAGGGTATATGTCGTACGTCACCTGACCAAACCCAGAAAACAGATCTCATCGCCTCCGCTTTTCGGAAAACGTATTAATAGCAGTATTAAATATTTGCGATATCAATGAACTTTTAAGGTAATCAGTTAAATTAGCTAGCTGTTTTTATTGTTGACGTCTTACTCGACTTTCATATATAAATGTCAGTGAAAAGAATAAAAATAAAAAACTTTTATATATCAATCCACATATGCGATGATCATTGGTTAGCGTTATCTTTTGTGTCTTCTTTGAAGGCATCTTAAGTAAAAACAGGTTCATATTTACCAAGGCAAACCAATGAAGCAACGAGACCTGGTTAGCAGAATACGGATGTCTGTTGTGCATAATCCCTATTGTCATCATAATCATAAACGCAATGGTTTTGTAAATGCGTCATGTGACTGTAGTTCTTTCCCTCAAATAAAGCCATTAAGTGCACAGTCTTAAACATTTGTCTCATAATGTGATTTTCTTTGCTGCTTTAAACACAAGTTTGTAATGTTGTGATTCACTATAGCTTGTTGGCTCAGTTCACGGCTTGTAACGCTTTAATGAAGACTTTAAAATCCCTATGAGGAAAATGAATGGAAAAAATACTTCAGGAACCAAATCGGCTGAAAAAGTGGGCGGGCACTAATGCAATCTAAACCACAGCAAATCACTCAACGTGCGCTGCGAGCGGACAGAGCCGGACTGACACGGCCTCATATTTTCGTAACTGCGCGTCTGGGTGGTTGTGACCGAAGCCTGACACATCTCATCAGAGCTCAGACACACTAGAGGCTGCACTAAAAGCGGCCGGAGCAAGAGAGAGGAGGTCAAACATTCATTTTACACTGCCTTTACACACACTGACAGATGCTGTCTGCTTTGATCTATCTTTAGCCAATCCGCTCCTATCTGCGGGCCTCTGTCCGGAAAGCCGCTTAGAACTTGCTGTCTGTCCTGTGCCCAATGGCACCGCACGGTCGAGCCGTGCGTGCGGCGTGCATCCGACGGAGAGGGGGGAAGGGTGATTGGAATTCATTCAAACCAACAGCGCCCGTAGGCGAAATCGCCAGACTTGAAAGCGTACGTGGTGGGCATAAATGGCTGAATGTGCACAGTTGCATGCAGAGAGGTACAGCGCTGCAGCTCGTGTGCACAATGGCAGCCGCAGCAGCAGCGAGAGCAGGAGGAAATCTGGCAGCGTGTGCGAGTGTGCGCGCGCGCGCTCTCTCTCGGAGCACAGCGCGGCCAGGCTGAACCGAATGAACTGCAGAAGAGCGTTTGCTGTGAGGTCAGAGAGTCCAACATTCCTCTGGAGCTGTGTGTTTACACTGCTCCGAGAGAAGGGGGGATGGCAAGGGGGGAGTAAGAGGGGCTTACAGGAAAGGAAACAAATCAAGCCCCGGCCGCACTGTACGCGCTTCTACCTGCCGTCTGCCCCGTTACGGCCACTCTGAACCCCATCGCTTATTAAATCACTATAGGCGCTCATCTGCTGGGCCAGCCAGGACGGCACGTACCGTATATCACAGCCTAGTTTTCCGTAATCTTATCCTGCACTTAAAACATGGGAGTCGAGTGAAATTCACAGTAGCTCGATAAATTTGCTGGCAGCTAAGGAGTGGTGCGTACAACACGGAGATCTCGCAGATGGAACGTTTGCTTTGTTTTTTGCTTTTATTGAATTCGAAATGTTTTTAAATTTCTTATCAAACATAGTATCTTTACTTTTTTTTCAATTTTATTTAGAAGCTATTTCTCTTTATTATGTTGACTGTTAAACGCAGTCTATATTAAACTTACATAAAATTTTAACAAAATGAATTAAATCCAAGTTTTTTCTGCGAGCCTTCGATACGCTTCGGAGTATTTCCAGGCTCAAAGGCTTATTGTCGGGAATGGATTAGACTTTTATCTTTATTGCATTAGCATTATTCTGCCAGGTTAATGAGATAAAAAAAAATGTTCTGTCTTTTGTGTTGGTTAAAAGCCAGCCAGCCAGCTAACAAAACTGATTCCTGCCCAAAGCTGTACAGCTTTTTAACAAGATATCCGTTATGAGATACGATACGAAGTCTTGAGATCACATCTGACAAATTTTGGATTGAAAAAGATGCTCCACACAGATACTGGGTGAATTATCATAACAATTATATTCACTGTAATATACAAACTGTGAAAACTTAATGTATATATATATGTAAAAAAAAAAAATACATTTTTTAAATGGACTTCTTATAAATTGAACTAAATAAAGTTTACTTAATAAAGTGGCAATAAAATGGTCTTTATAATCTGAAATAAAAAAAGGATCTGTCTTTACAGAGCCAGCTGAAACAAGAAGAAAAGCAACGGTCAGTACTAGTTTAGACTCGGACAGGAGCATGCGGAGAAAACTAAGCAAACCGTTTCAAAACATTTCAACTCTGTATCTCCTAATCTTTTTAGATTATCATTCTATCGCAACAAAGGGAATCAACCTGGATCGGAACTACTGATTTCACTAGTATGCCTCTGAGCCAGGAAAGAGGGTTGATTTTCATGATATGCGCAAAGACGTTCAGTTTCCTCCCTCTCCTGGACAAAGATGAAAACTGCACGGTGACCACATGAAATCTGAGTGGACATATAACACATTGAATAACATCTATATCTCCTGACATAACCTGTCAATCAGTGTATAAGAAACCAGGACTTGGTTTAGTTTAAAAACAAAAAGCACATGAAAAATGAAAACCACTATTGATCACTCATGCTTTTGCCTTTTAACTGAATGCAACTAGAGAAGCTTGCACTGCAAAAGAGAAACATCTACAAATATCTGTAGCTCTGTAGAGTTCAAAGAGACAATACTGAGTCCTCCAAGTTTAAACTGACATAATTTAATATTTCCAGTCTGCACAGTGAGACAAAAACATCTCTTTATCCACTCTTTTATATTGATTATTGCCATAACTGCTAGATTTCTTAGCCATATTTTGTTCAGATTCAGAATATTCGAACCTAAGTCCAATTTGGTGCAAATTAAAAGCTAAAGTTAAAATAAAACAACATTCAAAGTCCATTTTACTTCTGTAGATTTAACTTTATCATGTTAAAATGGAAAACTGATTTTATCCAGTAGGAATTTATAAGATTTTGGTGGTCTCGATAGGACAGGTGTCTGGAGGAAAGGAATTGAGAGGGCTTAGTGATGTCAGCCGAAACGGATTTGATTTCATGTTGACTTTAAAGAAACAGTTCAGCCAAAAATCCAAACTGTACCATCATTTATGCAAGGAAATTATTTTTTCAAATCTAAAGTCTCAGATAAAATGTCTAAAAAATAGGGCTGTCAAACGATTAATCACGATTAATCGCATACCAAATAACAGTTTGAGTTTGCCTAATAAATGTGTGTGTACTGTGTGTAATTATTATGTATATATTTAAGCGAAATATGTTATGTACAAAATATTATATATATATATATATATATATATATATATATATATAAATTATATAAAAATTATAATAAGTACATATACTTGTAAATATTTCTTAAATATATACACAAATGTGTTTGTATTCATATACACATAATTACACACAGCACAAACACATATATTAGGCAAAGTTAGACTTTTGTATGCGATTAATCATGATTAATCGTTTGACAGCCCTACTAAAAAGTTACGTAATGTCTACAAAATTTAATAACAACACAATCACATCGTACATTGTTGTGTTCACCTCTGCTCAAATAAATTGGTTTGATATGTCATTTAATTTTCAAACTTTTACGCATGTAACCCTGGACCACAAAACCAGTCATAAGTAGCACGGGTATATTTGTAGCAATAGCCAAAAATACATTGTATGGGTCAAAATTCTATTTTTCTTTTATGCCACAAATCCTTATGTAAGTAAAGATCATGTTCCATGAAGATATTTTGTAAATTTCGTACTGTAAATATATCAAAGCTTAATTTTTGATTAGTAACATGCATTGCTAAGAACTTCATTTGGACAACTTTAAAGGCGATTTTCTCAATATTTCGATTTTTTTTACACCCTCAGATTCCAGATTTTCAAATAGCTGTTTCTTGGCCAAATATTGTCCTATCCTAACAAACCATACATTAACGTAAAGCTTAATTACTTTCAGATAATGTATACATGTCAATTGCAAATAGTTGACACTTATGACTGGTTTTGTGGTCCACATTTAGGTAAAAAAAAAAAAAAAAAAAAATGCTTTGTGGGAATGTTTGTAAAAAAAAAAATACACAACGTCCTAAACCTCTCGCTACCCTCAGATTCATAAGCATTCAGTGTAATCGCTGACAGCTTAGCACAGGTGCATAAACTTAGGCGAGAGCCAAAACACAACTGCAAAGCCCCCGAAGGCGTCCAGAGACTGGATGGAGATGTATAGGATGAAAGAGCGTAAGAACTGAGCGGAAGAATCAGCAAAGGGCTTTCGCTTTGTGACGCAGCTCCTTTAGCCGTGCTCGGCGCTGGACGGCACCCCAGCTCGCAGGACGGGGCGCAGCGGAGCAGCGAACAGCTGCCGTACCGCAGCCGCTCAACCCCTTTCCATCTGCAGTATTGGGGCTCAGAGAGGGAGAGGCCCAGTTTTGGGGGACAGTGGGCTGGACAGGAACACAATGCCTAGCCGTGGCTTTGACAATGGCTTCATCGCGCTCCCGCCCCCTCGGTGCAGAGACCTTTGCTCTCTCTCCATGACACCCGCATTCAGCCGGCCAGACAGACAGACAGGGAGGACAAGGACAAAGGCAAGTGCAAAAAAAAGGAGGGGTGGGGGTGTGAAAGCGTGAACTAGCAAGGGATGATGAAGAAAAAGAGGATGAATGGAATGGGTTAGATCGACGGACTGCGCTCACCTTTTGTCCCGTCTCTCACTCTCGCTTTTTAAGCGCTTCATTCATCCTCAGATTATTTTCTCCCCCTTTTTTTATAGTAATCCATCAGGAAGTTTGAAGGACAGCGCGGGTACACTTTTATCTGCCTGTCTCACACTCGCTTCTCAGTTTCGGACAGCGTGCGTCTCTCCCGGAGCGCTCGGTCCAGCCTCGCTTTGCCATTAGAGACGAGAGCGGCGTGGAAAGTCAGCTGTGAGTGTTTTGGTGTTGTATCTGCACTCCTTTAGATATGCCTCCTGCTCATGTACACAGTCGTAGCACACATTTATACACCCCCCACCTCCCATAATACCACCGGCAAGAGAAAGAGTCGAAAAAAGTATAAAGATGCGTGTGCGTACGAGTCGGCGTGCGTGAACGTCCTGTGTAAAGACACTATTCAGGTACGTTCGGCTGCCCGTGTTTGCGTGAACCTGAGTTTCACAATGTCTCGTTAGCAGAGCCATTTTTAGAAGCTCATTAACAGTTCTCGCACTAATCTATCTGAGCGGTTCAGAAGACTAAAAGGTGGAACAAAAGTGTGACGGAAGAGACGCACTTGTCCCGGAGGTCATTATTAGTCCGTCTGTGCCAGTGACTCATCTGTTCGGTCTGCGAGAGGTTCATGCGCCCCTTGATGCTGGTGAATTGAGAGAGGAAGGAGGAAATGTGCAGCACAAAAATGGCTAGGGGTGAACTTAAATAAACGAACCTAATGACAAGGGTGCAGAATGCTTTATCAGGTTTGAGAGGTAAGAAATGACTTTTACTAGGAAGGGAAATGTCAAATAAAGAATGATTATGTGCAAAGAGAGTAAGTGCGTTTATGTGCACTTTTGTAATTGGGTTACAGCGGGTTTTTTGCGTACTGTAATCAAGATCCAGTTTTTAGTCTTTTCAAGTAAATGTGACACAAAGCATAATTTATTAACATGCATAGATGTTGGATAAAGTCAAGTTACAATTGCATTATCTCAGTCTGTCAATCTTTTAGTTTAATTTTAGTTGGATACTTAAAGGGATAGTTCAGCCAAAAATGAAAATTCTGTCATTAATTACTCACCCTCATGTACTTCCAAATCTGTAAAACCTTTGTTCATCTTCTGAACACAAATTCAGAGCTTTCTGACCCTGCACAGACAGCAACCTAACTATCATGTTCAAGGCCCAGAAAGGTAGTAAGAACATCGCTAAAATAGTCCATGTGACATCAGTGATTCAACCTTAAATTTATGAAGCTACGAGAATACTTTTTGTGCACAAAGACAACAAAAATAACAACTTTATTTAACAATTCTGACACGTTTATCTTCAAAACACAAATTAAGATGTTTTTGATGAAATCGGAGAGCTTTCTGACCCTCCCTAGACATCAGTGACACCACATTCAAGGCCCAGAAAGATAGTAAAGACATCTAAAAATATTCCATGTGGTTCAACCGTAATTTTATGAAGCTACTAGAATACTTTTTGAGCGCAAAGAAAACAAAAATAACAACTTTATTCAACACTTTCTTCTCCTCCGTGTCAGTCTTTGATGCACATTTATGAGAATACCAACATGTGAATTTACAAGTACTGACGTGAATGTGGGTCGAAGACTGACACGGAAGAAAAGAAATCAAGTCATTATTTTTGTTTTCTTTGTGCAAACAAAGTAGCCTTATAAAACTAAGGTTGAACCACTGATGTCACATGGACTATTTTAAGATGTCTTTACTGCCTTTATGGGCCTTGAACGTGGTAACGTTGATGTCTAGGAAAGGACAGAAAGTGCTTGGATTTCATCAAAAATATCTTAATTTGTGTTACAAAGATGAACGAAGGTCTTACGGGTTTGAAACAACATGAGGGTAAGCAATTAATGACAGAATGTTCATTTTTGGGTGAACTATTCCTTAAAAATGACTAATTATTGCTTTAGTTTGACTAAATTACTGCTTACGGCCAAACGGAAATGCTTACGCCTGGTCTCTGAAGCTAAGCAAGGTTTGGCTATGGTAGAACTTGGATAAATTACATTTTTAAAGTTCATGTTATTATACTTAATTTTTGTTAGCCCACAACATTTCTCAAAAATACTTTCTAAACATGTTGTTATAGCTTTGTTGATTTGAATAACTCTAGAGTGGTTTTTTATTTTTAATCTAGAATGGAATTCTCTGGCATCTGAACAAACGCATAACTCTTGAGCTTTGGCACATTCCCCATCCCATATTGTTGTGCTATGGACCCAAATGATTCCTCAAATTATGTGGCTTGTTCAGGAAAGGTATTAAAAAACCCTTTTGACTTACATTGAAGTACTTCAGCCATATCAAGAGATAGCTGTTTTGACTCGAGCCTGTTAAGCCCAGACTGTCCCAGACAAAAGATTGGCATTGTGAAACAACCGTGGCGATTTCTGTGATTGTGGCTCCTACAGTGAGAGAGATTCAAAGACGGCAGTTGTCACGGTCTTGCGACCAAAGAAAGCCTACGATCATTTTCTGACAGTGTTAGAAATTCAGCCTGATCATCGCATGGTGTGTTTGCTGCCACGACTCACGTTTACTGACCAGCCAATAAAAATGCGACATGAACTCAACGCGACATGGTGCTAAAACTTAAAACTGCTTAGCTCAAGCTCTTATTCCTTCCTCTTCTACTTTTTTATAGCACACATAACAACTAAAACAGCCAAAGTGTGATTCATTATGTTTTTTTGTTTACCACTAGCGCATGCTGATGACATTTTATTCTTCTATAGTAACGTGCGTCGTAGCCTACAGATCAATAAGTCAATGTAGTACAGTGTGATCAGCAATGATCTTATAGGATTGCTAAAATCGTGCAGTGTGTAGAAGGCTTTAGAAACCACAATGAGCACCATACAGAGCACCTAACCACATAGTAACGCACTGACAACCACTCACAACACTGTAGCATCAATGTGAGCAAGCACAGAAAAAGTACAAATCAATTTTTTAAATAATCATTCTGTTCTAAAGTTTTTAATGTCATGTTGACGAAATGCTAAATGTAGAGGGAAAGAAAAGGAAGTAGAGGGAGAAGGAGGACATTTAAAGACGAGGGGAGGGGAAGGAGAAACAGCATGAAATGAGGTGTCTGGAGCACATACCCACAGGAATGGAGCTGCTCGATACTTCTAAGGCTTTCAGTTGTACTAAATGCATTATTCATCCCGCTCTGCAGTTGTGTCACCGGCAGATTGAGACGTACCCGTTTCACGGGAGATACAGACACAAGCGATATGCCGAGGAGCCATTCGGCAAGCACTGAACTTACACGAATGCCTTGCTCTTGCTCAACAGATCATCTATTCAAAGTCATTCAAATGAATGGTCATCAGCATCCCACATTCTCCACCAATTTATAATCACACTAACAGGATCATCTCATCACACCCATGCAAACCTGGATGTAAAACAATCAACCTTTGCAGCAAAGAAGCACTGAGCAATGCTGGAATAAATGTTGATTTGTTATCTGCTAGATACACACAATTTTAGATCACAAAAATATACTGTTGCTATCATCAAATACTCAAGTAAAATAAAAATTCACTTAGCACAGCTGAACCAGATAACAGGTTCAGGTAAGATTTCATCTGTGCATGAAAATAGTTTTACAGTTTTACTAAAAATAGCTTTAAAAATGTTTACAGACAGAGATATCTGCAATTTGTTGGTTAAAAATTCAAGTACGACAAAATAAAATAAAATAAAATAAAATAAAATGTCTCCAGTATCAGAAGAGCTGCAGTGATTATCAGGAAAGCAACAAGCCTTTAGCACTGACTTGCCAGGTTGGATTCTAACCAGCAGAATCCAGCTGTGGTAATTATTGAGATCTCTGCAACTGGAATGGTGTCACTGGGCAGCGTGTTAAATGTAGATCTCAGCAGGGCTGATGTGGGTTGCGCAGCGTTAAGTGTCAGCAGTGGGTGAGTGAGTGATATTTGTGCCCGAGCCGTAGAAGAACGTCTGGCATATCACAGCCCCGTGCCTTCGCTCCATGCAGCCATCAGTCAAGCGCCGGCGTCTAGGCTGAACATAAACGAGCAAACTCAGACACACACAGTTACACACATCACTGCAGCGAGATCGATTGAAGTGAAAGAGCAGACTGGCCTTTTCTGGACATTTTCTGCACTTGTCCCTGGAGGAATTTTTTACTGCTTGGAGGTTGTTTTTTTTATGAGATTTTATGTTCTCAGTCATGTTTTATGGAAGTATCACATTTGTCTCAGATGTTTCTCCTAAAAGGCTTTAGGAGAAATGAGATTCAACAAAGGTTCTGGTAATTTGATGAGAAATGTTTTCAGTTCATATTAAATATGAATGTTTTCATTTCATATTCAGTTCAAATGTTTTCAGTTCAAATTAACATTTGATTGCAAACTTTGGAAACTTGGACAATTTGAGAACACCAGAGGAACCTTTTCAGAGTTCCTAGAACTGTTGGTGGACGTTTCTGCTTTTTGGCTTATTTAGTTCTAGGAACCTGGGGAAACTAAATTAGCTCCTATTTCAGAGTAGGGTCTAAAACAGTTTTATAGGAACTACCAGTGGCTTAAGAGTATTTTTAAAAAGCTGTGTAAAAATATTTACTCCAGGAACATGGAAAACAGCCATAACAGCATTTAGCTACCTGTTGTCTGCCGCGTTGTGTTCTTTTCTTAGCCTCGATGACATGTAACACTGCAAGTTGTCATAGGACATTTAGCCAGACATTCGTGCTCTTTTAATCACGTAAACTGTGCGTTTACATTCCAGCTCTATTATCACGAAACTGACAAAACAACAAAAACATCTCTGATCACGGCATCCTCCATTCACGGGTTGTTGACGTTTGTAAATGCCACGTATATAGATGGTGCTGTCAGGAGTCTCCCGTATTTTACACCCATTTCCTGTCCAACTTCCATTTTGTTATTTCTCCTGGGAAACTCCCATAATTTTTATGACCCAAATCTTGTTTTATAAATAATAACATCAACATATTATTCCAAGGCTGTCCTGTTGTCAGATCTTGTATGAAATGCGTCCTACTCACACAATTGACACATCGTTCAAATTTCGACCCATTTGTGACCTCAACCTGACAACTGCTGATACAGTTACTTGCGAAAATATTCATACCCCTTAATTTTTATGTTTTGTTATGTTGCTGCCTTATGTTTAACTGTTTTAAATGACTTTTTCACATCAGTCTACACTCCATACCACCACAATGGCAAACCACAAAAACTGGTTTTTAACATCTTTGCAAATTTCTCAAAAATTAAAAACCTAAATGATTGCATTGCATAAGTATTCATACCCTTATCTGGGACCGTTAAAATGTAGCTCAGGAGCATTCATATTACTTGTAGATGTTACTACACTTCGAGTGGAGTTAACCTGTGGCAAATTCAATTGAATGGGTATGATTTGGAAAGGCACACACATTTTAATAAAAGATCTAACAGCTGCAAATGCATATCAGAGCAAAAACCAAGCCCTGAGGTGAAAAAAGAAAACCTGTAGAGCTCAGAGACAGGAATGCATCAAGCCACAAATCTGGGGAAGAGCTGAGAAACAAATTCTGCTGCATTGCAGATTCACAAAAGCATGTAGTCTCCATAACACTTAATGGAAGAAGTCTGAAACAACCACATCTCTTCCTAGAGCTGGCCTCCTGGCCAAACTGAGCAATTGATGGAGAAGGAGCATGGCTAGAGTGGTGAACAAGAAACTGATGGTAACTCTAGTTGAGCTTCATGATCATATATGCAGATGAGAGAAACTTACAGAAGGACAAACATCACTGCAACACTTCACCGATCTGGGCTTTATGGCAGTGTGGCAAGACTCAATCCTGTCCTCAGTGAAGACACATGAAAACACACTTGCAGTTTGCAAAAAAGCACATAAAGGACGCTCAAACTGTGAGAAACAAGATTCTGTGGTCTGAAGAACCTCAGTTCCAAGCATCATGTTTGAAGGAAACCAAGCACTGCTCATAACCTGCACAGCAGCATCCCAAAAGTAAAGTGTGCTGGTAGCAGCCTCTTGCTGTGGGGCTGTTTTTCAGCAGGAGGGACTGAGGGACTTTTGTGCATTGAGAAAGGCTCAATATTGAGATAGCCAGTCCAGAGCATTCAGAACCTCAGACTGGGCAGAAGGTTCACCTTCCAACAGGACAATGACCCTAAGCACACAGCAAGATTACTTATAGACAACTCTGTGAATGTCCTTGAGTGGCCCAGCCAGAGCCTGAGCTTGAACCCAATCAAACATTTCTGGAGAAACCTGAAAATGTGCATCTGGCCCCATCCAGAGCTGACAGAGCTTGAGAGGTCAAAAGGTGAGGCAAAGAATGGCAGATAATTGCCAAATGTTAATGTGCAAATCTTGTTGCAGCATATCCAAAAAGACTTGAGGCTGTAAAAGTGCTTCAGCTAAGTATTAAGTTAAGGGTATGAATACTTATGCAATGTACTTATTTCAGTTTTTTTTTTTTTTAATAAATTCATAAAGTAATGACAATTCTGTTTTTGCTTTGCCATTATGGTGCATGAAGTGTAGATAAAAATGTGGAAAAAAGTAATCTAGTTTAACACAAGGCAGCAACATAAAATGTGAAAAAAATGAAGGGGTATGAATACTTTCAAAAGGCACTGTATCTGCTTGGGTAGCAGACGCAGGAGGTTGAATCAAGCGTAAGTGGTAGAAATGGGAACAGAAGACTCAGGTGAAGAAGAAGACTTAGAACTAGTCAGGATGCTCAAAGAATCATAATAATGTTGTAATAGCACCACAAAACCACAGCGTTTACAATTATATTGATATTTGACTGGTTTGAGCTTGGACATAAAGTGCTAAATGCTGGGAGAAATTAAGAAAGCTTGTGTGCCGCTGTGTGTGTTCCCATTTTTGTGCTTACCAATCTATCATAGATTCACCAATGACAAATGTTTCCTTCCTAATTGCTCTCCTAGTAGGAGCAGGCCAAACTTCTGTGAGATGAATAACTTATGCCCTGATCAACACTGCATATTTTTACTTCTGAATAACCAAGAATATAACGCGCTGTGAATTTCCCCTCTGAAAGAAATTGGTGTACTCCAGAGAGCTCATTTTAAATATCATTTTTCTTCAACTCTATACTCAACATCTGGGCAGTGTATTTCTCAGGAATGGAAACTTGACTCTAGTGGGTGATTTATGCTGTAGGGTAAACGAGTGGAAGACCTGGGCGGCTTGAATACTTACATTACAGCACAGAGCAGAGCACGCTACATATTTCAGAACAAAACATCTATTCAGTTCTGTTTCTGTGAAAGTCAATGTGGCAAGAGATGAGATGTGCTCAATGAAAAGTCTGGACTCATTACTTCGTCAAGCTCCTGAAATAGACACCGCATCAAACCAGCGACCTTGTTCACAGCCACTCAAGTGTTGTGAAATATTATTTGTCATACAATGTTAATCATTAGTGCACATACCATCGTGTTTTTACTAAACATGCTATTATAGAATATCTGTCCGATTTATTGTAATGACAGTTGGCGTTTAAGGAGTCTTGAAAAATCGTTCAGTACTACATTTTCAACTCAATTCTCCTGTCACACTGAAATCAAGAAGAAGCAAGACAAAGCAGTCTTTCTTCAGTGCGAGGTGCCCATGATCCTTTGCAGTGGTGTGTCTATACTGGGTTAAATCTGAGCCGACTGTGTAGTATCACAGCGCCAGTCAGGACTCATCCCACACCTGGTTTCCTGCACTAATCTCTGTGTGACAGAGCTGCCCCACATAAGCTGCCTCCTCTGCTTACACAGCTCTTTACTATAGTTCAAAAGAAGAAGAAAGAATTATGAAAGGTTTAAAGAAAGGGTGAAAGACAGAACGCTCGGAAGAGGAATGGTTGGCAGCAGGAAAGGTAAAAAATACATGAAAGACGAAAAAAAAGTCAAAAGGTAGACGAAAGGTAGAGGTGTGCGATATGTATACGTATATAATTATTAACAATGTGGAAACTGATATTGAGTTTGTCACTCACTATGCAAAAAAACAAATGAAAATGGTCTGAAAAATTTGTTGGGGTAAAAAATGTCCCTGTATGAGTTTTTGTCTTTTATAATCATGATATAGTTAACAAATATGACACAAGCAAAACTGCATTTTTCTTGAAAATCAGCAAAATGTGATATTGCTTTTACACAATAGCACAACAAACAAGACATTAATATTGAGAATTACATTATAGACCCAACAGTCAATTTAAATAAAATAGTTCATCTCTAAACAACACTAGTATGTTTCATTAACAAATAAATCTGTAAAAATTTTTAACAAAACGGTTGAGTTAATAATTCAATGACTCATTCATTAAGACAGTAAATGTGTTCGGAAATCAAATCCTAACTAGTAGCTACTACGTTTGGTTTGAAACTTACTTCACAAACATTAAAAAAGTATGTTCTATATAATCGGAATGTGGGTAGTACACTGTAAAAAACAGTGTTGTCACTTAGTATAACTTAACATTTCAAGTTGAATTAACTTACTTTAGTTGACTGAACTTAAAATATTAAGGCAGCAGGGTAACAAATTATTTTAAGCTGACTCAACAAATTGTGTTTTTTATTTTTTACAGTGTATGAATGAAACTCGGATGTACAACATCATGTTGTCCGAAAACCAGAGGTCCGACCTGAGAGGTTTCGGGTCCAACCCAACCTGAAAATAGCCTAAATGCTGTTAAGTCAGGTTAGACTCTGGCCTAATTACATCAGGTCTGTGTCAGGTCAAGTTTTAATCAGTCATCTGGGTACTTTTTTAATCTGCTGTCCTCGACTAAAGATTTTTCTTGTCGACTAGTAGTCGTTCATTTTAAGCATTAGTTGACTAGTCGCACGTTTAGTAATAAACCATTTAAATCGTAGTAATGAGCTTTTAATTGCCTACATAGCCTAATAAGTGCTTAAGCGCACACAAAAAAAGCTTGCCACAGCACTACGGCAGATATAATAATTATGAATGTGTTAGGGAAAAACAGCAAGGAGACTGCATTAACGTTTTAATAATTCATTGATACACTAGTGGTTTCTTTGTTTTCAACTTAAGAGATGAAGTCGGCGATACTGACTTATCATCTCCACAGTAGTGAATGTGCCTCTATGCATGTTTTATACATATTACATCTGAGAATATTTGTTTTCTATTTGAATTGGTTCATTTAAAAGTAGATTTCATTCTCTATAGGGATATTTTTCATGTCTGTAAGACAAGTATACACTGAGCTTCGAACTCAAGTTCAAAAAGGCAAAAACAGCAGAAAGCACATCCTGTTTGCTTTCATTATTTTACAAAAGTGCAACGTTTCGTTGTTATTCTGAGTGCACACAAATGAAAGTAAAGTCTTTACAGATCCAAAAGATATATTACTTATCTGTATGACCAAAAATGATGGAGTATTTTAGGAGAAAGTGACAGTGCAATGATCATACAATGTGCTATTCAGCTTCCACACTCCGCACAGACACTTAAATAGTACACATTTTTCTAGGTTAACATTAGATTGAGATGTAAAGTTGCCACTACTTACACATTTTAGATAATAAGCCATATTTGAGGTCGATGAATGATAGGTGAGTGTTTAGATGTCCTGCCCAATGTATTGTATTACCACACAGACCAGCTGTTAACGATCCGTCCGTCACAGACTGCTTGACTTCGCCACTTCCTGTGAATTTTATTTCTGCGACTAATAAAATTTTGGTCGACCAAGCCTCTTTTCTTCGTATAATGGTTAGTCGACTATTAGGGGGCAGCCCTACTGAATACTATTATACTGAAAAAATTGATTAAATGAATGACTCAATGACTACCTACCGGCAGTCTTAGTTTATTGTTTAGTTAGTTCATCCAAATGACAAATCTGTCATTAATTCCTCACCCTCATGTTGTTCCAAAAATGTAAGACCTTTTAAATTAAGATATTTTGATGAAATCCGAGAGATTTTTGACCTTGCACAGACGTCAGTGTTACCATGTTCAAGGCCCAGAAAGTAGTGAGGACATTGATAAAACAGTCCATGTGACATCAAGTCATTATTTTTGTTTTCTTTGTGCACAAAACGTATTCTCATAATAGTACGTATACCCGTTTATAACATTAAGGTTGAACCACTGATCTCACAAAGACCATTTTAACGATGTCCTTGGAAAAGATTAATCCTGTCACTGCTGTACCACCACAAAAACACACTCTGCAAAATATTGTCTAATTACCATCATCAAACAAAAATGTAATGGCCGGTCCATCTTTCCAGGGTGTTTCCCTGCCAAAGCCCGAAATGTTAGGATATTCTCCAACATCCCTGTGACCCTACGCAGGACAAGTGGTATGATGGAAGAATGGATGGAAAAGAATAAATGAAAGTTTAAAAGAAAGTACAAAAAAGACATAAAAGGACAAAAGAATGGAAAAAAGGTCAAAAGAAAATACTAAAGAAAGGTTGAAAGAAATATAGGAGGAAAGAAAGAATTCTCAAAAGAATGAAAGGTTGACAGAGAAGGTAATAAGGAAATAAACTGTCTGCAGTCATATGGGGCTGATCTGAGCAGCCATCAAAAGCCATTGCCTAACACTAGGGTTAAGACAACCTTCTCCTAAAGCTCGTCCTGTGTCCTTGGTGGTCAGAGCACATCTGCAGTGTGCACCTGTCCCCACTTAAGCACCAGGAGCTTTATGGTGTGCAAGGAAATCCGATCTGGAAAACAAGGTGAGGCTGTCAGATGTGAGGGTGCAGCCTGTCCTCAGCAAATACAGTCCTGTTGATTCAGCTTTCACAACTCATCTTGCAGCAGCGGGGAGCCACTCACACAAACCCTGGCCAACATATTGTTCCTCTTTTACATGGGTACACAAAGAAAAACCTACAAGGATCTGGTCAACAGCTATTTTTAAACATTCTTAGATGTAAACTGTGTTCATATTTCATATTCATAATCATATAAAATCAAAGCAGACCGATTTACAGACCTGTCTGTCTCCTCCAGACGTGTGATTCATCAGGACGTGGAGCTGTAAAAACCAGCCCAGGTGATTTACAAGCCCCGTCTTCACGTACAAGAGCCATCAAGAACCAACCCCCCCACCCCCCACCCCAAACAGCCGACTGTCCTGCTCATGTCATAAAACACCAGGTAAAGATGCTCACTGCCTCGACAGCAGACATATCCGGCAGAGAGAGGAGGAGGAGGAGCGGAGAGCAGAGGAGGAGGAGGATGAGGAAAGAGATGCTGAAGGCCCAACAGCTAAAAGCACTGGCCCACATTCCTCTCACTTATCTGGGGCGGCTGAACAGAAAGTCATTTGGCAGAAAGGCCCAGAGAGAGAGAGAAAGAGAGAGCACTGGGTGCCAGCACTAAGACTAAAATAATTACCTGTCATACTGGCAACAGAGTGAGCGGCAGACACGTTTTGCCCTGTGAAATAATATGGAAAGATTAATAGTTCCCTCTGTATCCAACTTTATCCTCTCTCTCTCCCTCTTTCTCTCTCTCTCTCTCTCTCTCTCTCTCTCTCTCTCNNNNTCTCTCTCTCTCTCTCTCTCACTCTACCTAACATTGTCCACACACAGGGAATACTGAGCATATGTTGATTAGCAGATGGAGAAAAGACACAGCAAGACCAAAATACTGCAGACCTTGACTACCGAGAATGTAGATCAAGAGCTGTGATTCTCAGCCAGGGGTGCGTTTGTGTACCCCAGGGTACTTAAGCAGGCTACGGGGGGATTTAAAAAGAGTCTGTCTTGTTAAACCCTTGTAAAATAATAATAATAATAATAATAATAATAATAATAATAATAATAATAATGTACTTATTTATAATTATAACAACATTAATCATAATAATAACAACCTAAATCATAATATTATTACTTAATTAATAAATGTTATTATAATCTATAAATATATGTAACTATGTTATATTATTATTTTATTTATTTATTTATACATTAATTATAGAGAGAGAGAGAGAAATATAAAACATGAATAAATATTTATAAAATTTATATAAACACATAATACATATTATTATTGTTATGTATAATATCACTAAAAAGTTAATAAATATACTATATTATATTATTTTATTTACTGTTCCTATATTAATTCATTACAAATATTTATATTAACTATATAAATACATAAAATAATAATATATTACATAAATAATATGCATGAGCACTATAATTACTATTAATAACATAAAATAATAATTATATATTATTAATTATAATATTATGAACGAGTTAATACATATATTGTTATTATTATTATTATAATATAGAAATATATTATATTATACTATTTACTATTTCTATATTAATATTAATTACATAAATACATAATATTATATTAACAACTTTAAAATAATTATTAATAACAATAATAATAATAATATATGCTATTTTATGACTATTAAAAATATCAATATATATACTGTTATTAATAATAGTAACTGATAATACTATTAAGATATATTATTATCAACAAAATATATTATTATTTATATAAATATATAGTAATATTATATTAGTAACTGTGTAATTATTAATAATAACAATAGTAATCTAATAACAATGTGTTCATTTATATTATTATTAAAAATAATATCAATATATATTGTTATTATTACTAGTCATTAAACATAATATTAAGACATATTATTATCCATTTTATTATATACATAATAATAATAATAATAATAATTATTGCTGCTGTTGTTATTGTTATTATTACTGATACATATTATCAGTGGACAAATAAAGTAATCAAACCTTACCAAAATAATACATTATGATAATAAAATAACATCATAATAAAAAACAATAGAAAATCTTATCAATAAATATTTTATATATATTATAATATATATAAAACATATCAATATATATTTATATATATATATATATATATATACATATGTGCATAAAAAATAGATTATTTATAATTTGTTACTGTTAAGACTGTATATAAAAATATATCAAATATCCCTGTCAGGAGCTATTAATGTAAGAAGAAAATATGCAAATACTTTCTAATAACTGTGCTTTGTTGCTTATATATATTTTATGCCAAAAAAAAGTGTTGCTGCAGGCGTGTTGAGCTGCCTTTAGCCAGGCTGAGCTGAGGTGTGGTGTTCAGAGCAGCTGTGGGGGCCTGACCGCAGGGAGAGCTGCAGTCATTCTTCAACTCCCTCTGAGACACATTCAGCCATCACACCCCGTGACAAAACAAACAAGATCTGTGATGATTGGAGCATAGCCAGCTTTTAGGGCAAAAAAGAATAAATAAATCTCCCTCCATCAGCCCTCGTCATCCTGCCTAAAAGCTATTAAGGCCCAGGAGAGCCGCGCACCCTCTGACTCCTCTAATGGCGGGCTGGCAAATTAAATTAATAAACGGATCACATGGAGCAGGGCTGGGCAATGGCCCTTTGGCCCGTCGGACAGTATGTGCCCCTCTCTACAAAGCGCGTACAGTCACATAATTGTTCCCATATTTCTCCTGAGGATACCGGGAAATCGCTCTGTCCTAGCTGTCAAGCATTCAGGTCATTTCATGCCTCCTGAGCAATGTGGGTCATCAAGTGATTTTTAAATAACAGTTTTGCAAAGTAAATGGGAAACAGCTGTTCTGTTATGGACAAAAGTGATGACTGAGATACTATACAGCATAAATTTCACTAAATAGTTATAAGTTTGAACACAGATATTTTGGACAAATACCATTCCATTCAAAGGTTTGATGTCAGTAAGATTAAAAAATAACAAAAGATAATAAATTAATAATTTTATTTAGCATGGATGCATTAAATCAAAAGTGATCTTTCTAACTTTCTATGCATCACTATGATGGTTAAAAATTAAAAATAAAAATAAAATTACAAGATTAAAGTCATAATATTTTGAGAATAAAGTCAAAATATTTTGAGAATAAAGTCGAAATTATGAGAATAAAGTCAAAATGTTTTGAGAATGAAGTCAAAATTTCGAGATTAATATCGAAATGTTTCGAGAATAAAGTCGTAATTACGAGAATAAAGTTGAAATGTTTTGAAAATAAAGTCAAAATTACAAGAATAATGTCAAAATGTTTCAAGAAAGAAGTCAAAATTTCGAGAATAATATTGAAATGTTTAGAGTATAAATCAAAATGTTTCGAGAATAAAGTTGAAATGTGTTGAAAATAAAGTCAAAATTACAAGAATAAAGTCAAAATGTTTTGAGAATGAAGTCGAAATTTCGAGAATAAAGTCAAAATGTTTCGAGAATAAAGTCGAAATTTTAAAAATAATGTCAATGTGTAGAGAATAAAGTCAAAACTACGAGAATAAAGTCAAATTGTTTAAAGAATGAAGTGAAAATTTCGAGAATAATATCAAAATGTTTCTAGAATAAATCAAAATGTTTTGAGAATAAAGTCGTAATTATGAGAATAAAGTCAAAATGTTTCAAGAATGAAGTTGAAATTTTGAGATTATTGTCAAATTTTTCGAGAATACAGTCGAAATGTTTCAGAAATAAAGTCGAAATTACAGGAAAGAAGTCAAAATTTCGAGAATAATATCGAAATGTTTTGGAAATAAAGTTGAAATTACAAGAATATTGTCAAAATGTTTCGAGAATAAAGTCGAAATGTTTCAAAAATAAATTGAAATTATGAGAATAAAGTCAAAATGTTTTGAGAATGAAGTCAAAATTTCGAGAATAATATCGAAATGTTTCTAGAATAAATCAAAATGTTTCGAGAATAAGGTTGAAATGACAAGAATATTGTCAAAATGTTTCGAGAATAAAGTTGAAATGTTTCGAAAATAAAGTTGAAATTACAAGAATAAAGTCAAAATGTTTCG
>JAHKKF010516456.1:0-24334 GCA_019740295.1 Labeo calbasu | reverse complement strand
TACGACTGAAGAAAGAAAGACATGAACATCTTGGATGACAAGGGGGTGAGTACATTATCTGTAAATTGTTGTTCTGGAAGTGGACTTCTCCTTTAACTGCGGTATACCCATCGCTATCAGATTACTAATATAATGGTTAAATACTGTGATACATTTTGACCACTAGATGGCCACAGTGTACACTATGTTGAAAAAACATCTTTTACAATAGTGTTTTGTATCAAATGCTATCAGTCATTTTTTGTAGTTTGCATGACTTTGTAGTCCAGCTGGAAGTACTGGAAGTACGATTTTCTGTGAATGTCAACTTAAACCATGACCTAGGAAGACTTGGAATATAGTGTACAATTCATATGGACTATTTTATGGTGCTTTTAAGCTATAGATCTACCTTTTATTATTATTATTTCAGATTTTGGTGACATAACAATCCTCATTCATTTTCATTTAATGAAAAAGAATATCCAGGATGAAAAATTCACCTTCTTCCGAAGAAAGAAAATTATGGGTTTAACAACATGAGGATGAGTAAATTGTTCCTTACAACTTAAAAGGGTCATACATGTACATTTTTGCTCCCTAGTGTCTTGCTGTTTACTTAACTGCCATATATCTTTCGCTATCAGATTGCAAGGCATCACGCCACTAATTACAGTAAAAGACTGATTTCCCTTCGGGACCATGTTTATCTGAAAGTTCCACAATGGTTGCTATGGAAATGTGTGCCGAGAAGGGAAGTTGTCCTAGTTAGCGCACCGCTTGTGTTGGCAGTGATCCGTAGGAGGCTTGAGAACGATGCTCCTGTCTTATCATTAATTCTCCTTGATGCATTTCCAACAACAGCGCAGGTCATCGCACAATGACTAGAGTGCTATTGTGATCATTCCCATTTGCTTCTGCGAGGGTTGTACAGTTAAATGCTCTCCGCCCACTCTAGATTGTTCGCTCACCTCTGTGCTTCTTTTAAAATGGTAGAAATGTCAATGATCTAGTAGTAATGTCAGATATTTGCAAATGAGCCTGTTTGATCTAACTAGGCTCAAACATGACAGCAAACCGCAGGAGACTGTGTGCTTCCTTGCAGCATCTTGACATGGCAAAACTGGCTGAAAATAATAAGAAAACCATCTCAGGGTTGGCATCTTCAGCAGTATACTTTAGAAAACAGATAATACTCTAATTAGACATGAGTTGAAAAGCAGTTTCTTTGAATCCTGTGGTGCAATAAAGCCAAGACGATCATTCTGTATTGTACTAGTATTGTACACTATTAGATTTCACGCGTCATTGCTTTACGACAATAAAACTGAATGTGGATTGATTTCCACCTTAAATGTAGCATCACATTTAATTGGTGCCTTGAAACACATTGATTAGTATTTCGAATTTTAATCATCACCTAGATTTACATTTTCTGAGGTAATGATGTGTTTATGATATTTTTAAGTCTATAAGATATATTAAATTGCTTGGAAAAGTAACAGCACGCATTCATCATTCATGTCTGTAGCAAAAACACTATGGGATGAGTTACACACTAAAGTTTAATAACTAATGTGAGCGTATGATGCAAATATACAAATTAAGTTTGCAATATAAAATAAGGGTTTAAATATTTTGGTAGGTTCTTTGTAATTAAGGTCTCGCAAAAAAAAAAAAAAAAAGACCCCCACTGATGTACCGTGAGTCATCTAATCTACTACAGACTGATTTAAAAAGTTTTTCAATTAAATGTGCTGCAGCCAAAGGTATTAAAGTGTGTGACATCTCATTTAAAACTTTTATTATTCTTAAAGAAGTAGTTCACCCAAAATGAAAATTGGCACCCTCAGGTCAAGATGTAGTTTGCTTCTTCGTGGGAATAGATTTGGAGCAATTTAGCAGTTCATCGCTTGCTCACCAGTGGATCCTTTGCAGTGAATGGGTGCCGTCAGAATGAGAGTCCAAACAGCTGACAGAAACATCACAATAATCCACAAGTAATCCACACTACTGACATATTTGTTCAGGTCCACTATTTTAGACTGTTTTTTCCTTGTAAACAATACTTATTATGTGCATATTTCTCTCCTAATTCAGACAAGATGACATTTTTACTGGAGGAAGCAATATTCTGTATTGAGGACTCATATTTTGCACTTGCCAAAAAGTAGTATACTTCAAGTTTATTTTATTAAGTATACTTAAGTAAAGTTCAAGTATATTTTTAAGCATACTTCATGTACTAAGTATACAAATGTCATTGTACTAGTAGTAAACTTGTAAGTGTACTATTTCAATACTCCTTGGGACTAAACTGGCCCACTTTCTAGTATAAAAAAAGTATACTTTTAAGTATACTTCAAGTATAACAGTAGTAGTCTGTGAGTACACAACTAGTTTACATCTAAGTTTTTAGTTTGTACTGCAACTATACTAAAAGTGAGCTTATAGGTATATTGATAGTTTACTAATTAAATACTCGTAGTATAAAAGAAGACTGAAAGTATACTATTTTTTAGTTTAAAACAAGTATACTAATAGCACACTTGAATAAACTTGAATGCAAAGTGGAGGTTTGAAGATAAAAATTTCTTAATGATGGATTTGTTTCTACAAATACACAGTTTTTCACTTCACAAGATGTTACTTGATGGACTGGAGTGATGTGGATTATTGTGATGTTTTTATCTGCTGTTTGGCCTCTCATTCTGACGGCACCCATTCACTGCATCGTATCACTATAAAATCCTGGAAAAGCGTAGACATGTCATTTTTTACACTATCATGATGGAAATATGATGACACTGTTATAATACTTTATAATTCCATATAACTATCATGGTATATGGTAGTCAATTACTAATATAGCATGGTATTATAATATGATACAATCACAGTGCTGTTAGTTTGTAAGAGTAAAAGCTATGAGGCCAAAGCAAAGTCTTTGAAAATCCAAGCTAAACATCATTATTGATGTCAGAGGTTGAGTAATTTCAGCAGACGAGTTTTTAAATTGCATTTGATCAAACGAAAGGTTAATTTAATTCACACTAATGCATTCTCTATGTGCTTGATTGAAATCTGACATCATAACCCTGTTTGCTTTGATCCACAAAGCAACATCCTGTTAAAGAATTTAGAACTGATTATCAAAAATACTAACATTATTTAAAATCTTTTACTATTTAATCATTCAGTTTTAAATTTACTGCATATAATTGAGTTGTTTTGCACAGAAATATTTCATAGCTGAAATAACTACAAATGAGAACATTTAAAAATAGTATTACACATATTCACACAAGTGAGATTTCTCAGAAACTGTGAATCTGAGAATTACAGATAGCACATCAAAAGTCATTTATTCCTGGAGAAACCTGTAAGACCCTCGCTCATCATCATCAGGACAAAAACAGGCTTCAGCTTGGAAGGGAACACAGTATGTGGCTGTAATTGGTTCTGGGAGACACGTGTTTTAGCAACAGCGCTGGCAGAGAATGAAGGAAGAATTTAATTCATTATGTCCAGTGGCTTCACAGATCCTTGATTCGATTCAAGGGGTGTTTTTAAAGGCAGTAAAAGGGTGAGTCACACATGTCGTGTCATAATTAGATCTGATTCACAACTCAATCAACAATCATTAGGAGAGTCTGTGTCAAGCTTGCCGTTCAGATCAAAGTCAGGGATGTCATGGGCACTAATAAGCCTCTGAAAAACGCATACTGAGGAAAGACTTGAGGAAAGAGTAAGAGAAAATCAAGCCCACAGGTCTAAGACCTCTTAACAAATCCTTATCTCATTTTTATTAAAGACCAATTTACTGTATGCTGAGTGAGAATATATTACGCATGATATTTTAAAGACATGTTTGTTCCAAATTAAAAAAAAAAAAAAAAAAAGAACACCTTGATTAGCTGGTTCAGCACTGGATTAGCATTGAAGCTGAACTTTGCAGTATGGCAGCTCTCCAGGAGCAAGGTGGAGACCCCTGTAAAATAATATTTGTTGATACAGAATTTTGCTACAAAACCCAAAATGGCTGACGCCCAAAAAGGAAAATTAGATACTGTGTGATTCAGCATGCCATTCTGAGACTAATCTTATGATTTTTGGCCAAACTGGTCAAAAATTATAAGCAGAAATGTCAATATTTTATATCTTTTGACCAGTAGGTGCCGAAACTACACTGACCAAAACTATTTTTCATGAGCTGAACACAAAGATCTAAGACTTTTTCTATGTAAACAAAAGGCCTATTTCTCTCAAATATTGTTCACAAATCTGTCTAAATCTGTGTTAGTGAGCACTTCTCCTTTGCCACGTGATAATCCATCCACCTCACAGGTGTGGCATATTAAGATGCTGATTAGACAGCAAGATTATTGCACAGGTGTGCCTTAGGCTGGCCACAATAAAAGGCCATTTTAAAATGTGCAGTTTTACTGTATTGGGGGGGTCCGGGGGGGTCAGAAAACCAGTCAGTATCTGGTGTGACCACCATTTGCCTCACGCAGTGCAACACATATCCTTCGCATAGAGTTGATCGCCGATCCAGAGTATCCCAAACATGCTCAATGGGTGACATGTCCGGTGAGTATGCTGGCCGTGCATTATCATCCTGCAACATGAGGTGATGGTCGTGGATGAATAGCACAACAATGGGCCTCAGGATCTCGTCATGGTATCTCAAAATTCAAAATGCCATCAATAAAATGCACCTGCCCATAACATAACCCCACCGCTGCCATAGGCCACTCAATCCATAATGTTGACATCAACAAACCACTCACCCACACGACGCCATACACGCTGTCTGCCATCTGCCCTGTACAGTAAAAACCGGGATTCATCCGTGAAGAGAACACCTCTCCAAAGTGCCAGACTCGAATGTGAGCATTTGCCCACTCAAGACGGTTATGACGACGAACTGCAGTCGGGTCGAGACCCGATGAGGACGACGAGCATGCAGCTGAGCTTCCCTGAGATGGTTCCTGACAGTTTCTGCAGAAATTCTTTGGTTACGCAAACCGATTGTTGCAGCTTGGAGGTGAAGATGCTGGATATGGAGGTCCTGGGCTGGTGTGGTTACACGTGGTCTGCGTTTGTGAGGCCGGTTGGATATACTGCCAAATTCTCTGAAACGCCTTTGGAGACGGGTTTATGGTAGAGAAATGAACATTCAATTCACGGGCAACAGCTCTGGTGGACATTCCTGCAGTCAGCATGCTAACTGCACGCTCCCTCAAAACTTGCAACATCTGTGGGATTGTGCTGTATGATAAAACTGCACATTTTAGAATGACCTTTTATTGTGGCCAGCCTAAGGCACACCTGTGCAATAATCATGCTGTCTAATCAGCATCTTGATATACCACACCTGTGAGGTGGATGGATTATCTCGGCAAAGGAGAAGTGCTCACAAACACAGATTTAGACAGATTTGTGAACAAGACAAATAGGCCTTTTGTGTACATAGAAAAAGTCTTAAATCCTTGAGTCCAGCTCATGAAACATGGGGGCAAAAACAAAAGTGTTGCGTTTAGATTTTTGGTCAGTGTACTTACAGTATGTGCTCCCAGATCATGGTTGTTATTACATATACCAAGTTTGGACAGAATTCACTAAAGCATTGTGGAGATATAGCCTCATGTCTTTTTTTGCAAATTCTTGTCAAATTCATTTATTCGCTTTATGAAAATAGAGCTTTTGATAACTTTTTGCCAGAATGCTTTAAAGATGTTCTGTGCCAATTTTTGTGGAAAACTGTCTAGGGCGAGTTCAAAAAAAGTAGATATTTCGGAAAACTAATGACATCACTTATGATTTTTGGTCAAGTTTTTCAGAAAACATAGACAAAAATGTAAATTTTTCTGTTTTCTGTGCTAAAACTACTCATATTCCCTCAGGTCATGCTTGGTATAATGTGTACCAAGTTTAATCTGAATCCGCTAAGGCGTTGTGAAGATATCAATGTCCGTTACAGCTTTATGAAAACGGATTGGTATTTTGGTAGCTTTTGATAACTTTCTGTCTGTCTGAAGATGATCTGAGCAAATGTTTATGAAAACTGCACAAACCGTCCAGGATGAGTTCAAAAAAGTTTTTTTCACAGAATTCAAAATTGCGAAAACTCTTGACTTTTTGAAAATTTACATTTTGGTGTGCATTCAACTCGGCATGAGCCAAGAATGCAGAGGAATTTTGCTTCTTGATGATGGTTTATGTTGAGACTGTCCTCTATCTGTGTACCACATTTCATCACTTTCCTGCAAGCGGTTCTAGGGCTGCCATAGACTCCCAGAGCGGAAGAAGGAAACCAATACAAACCAAATATGTGTATATATGTGTATATGTGACGCTTAAATCTATTAAAACTAAAACTATTATAAACTGTTTTCATTCATTTAAATAAAAATTAAATAATATAAAATATAAGTATTAAATTAAAAACTTTTGCATTTATATAAATTAAATACAAAAAATATAAGAATTTTAATAAAATTAAAATATAACTAATTCAAAATTCAAAATATTAATAAAATAGTTTAATAGTACACTGAAAAATGGTGTAGTAACAATTTTCACTCAGATTGCTAGTAAATTACAAAAATAATTACAAAGAGATGCACAATGCTATCTCATGACCCATTCGTATGTATTTTTTGAGGTGGCTAATTTGTCCAATTTTGTACGATTTGTCTAAATCACAGGTAGGTATAAAGGCAGAGTTAGGTGTAGGTCATTTGTACAAATTGAGCAACTTGTATAATATGTACGATTTAGCAAAAAAACGTATGAATTCGTACAACCACGTACGACCTCATACTATTTTGTACAATTTGTCTAGACCCCAGTGACGTGTAGGTTTAGGAGTGGGGTTAGATGTAGGTCATTCATACAAATTTGGAAACTCGTACGATTAATACGTACGATTTAGCAAAAAAACGTATGAATTCATACAACCTCATACTATTTTGTATGATTTGTCTAGACCCCAGTGACAGATAGATTTAGGGGCGGGGTTAGGTGTAGGTCATTCGTACAAACTGGGAACTCAAATAATACGTACGATTTAGCAAAAATCTTACAAATTTGTACGACATTGCATGATTTTGTACGATTTGCCTAGACCCCAGTGACGAATAAGTTTAGGGGCCGGGTTGGTTATAGGTAATTGGGGAATTGGGGAACTCATATAATACGTATGATTTAGCAAAAATCGTACAAATTCGTATAGCCTTGTACGATTTGTCAAGATCCTAGTGAAGCAGGGTTATGTGTAGGTCTTTCGTACAAATTGGGGAACAGGTATAATACAAATCATACAAAATTGTATGAATTTGTATGATTTTTGCTAAATTGTACGAATTTGTACGACCTCTTACAATTTTGTACGATTTGTCTAGACCCCAGTGACGGGTAGATTTTGGGGCGGGGTTATGTATAGGTCATTCGTACGAATTGGGGAACTCGTAAAATACGCATGATTCAGCAAAAAGCTACCTTGTAAAATATGCACGAATTCCCATAAGGGAATTTGGGTTGGACTGCAAGTAATACGGATTTTAACATATGTTATCGTAAAACATACTTTTAATAATCTTTGTTTTATTTACTTATTAACTTGAATATAAAAAAATCATAGAAAGTTTTGTTTTTTAACCTGTAGACATAAAATAAATAAATAAATAAACTGAACCAAAAACAAAACAAACAAAAAGTGATTTTTTTTATTAACTTCAACCAATAATTTATAATTAATAATTCAACCGGTAATTTAGCTAGCTACCTAGCAACATTTGTGTTTTCTTAGCAGCTGACAGGTGACCAATTATGAGTCAAATTATGCATCACTAAAATCATTTCACTGCATGGTTCTCCTGTTCTAAATACTGACAATAAAAACAACCACAAAACAATACAATTTGCATTTTATATTGCCAAATATTATATAAATAATACATAACACCGGTTCATTCAACCATAAAGGACTCATCATCTAAGCTCACCTCTGCTTCATTTGCATTTAATACACACCTTTCTGGAAAATCAGTGTGTGTTTGTGACTCTGTCCCCTAGGATCCTCTGATAGCACATGCTGACATACTCTTGGCATGATAGCTGTGAAACAGGGCAACAAAACATGGATTGCCAGCGCTGTTGCTATAGTAACCCCACAGCCTCTCACGCTTCAGCGACCGCCTGTGCTGGGAAGATGAGGCCGTATTTATTTTTTTTTATGGTGGCTCAGTGACTCTCCCACACAGAGCATGAAGCATGTGTCTCGCAGACATGTTTTCTGAGCGACAGTGATTTTTCAGCCTCCATGTCTTTATTTTGACTTTCCGTGACAGATACTGCAATGTAGTCACGCTAGAGCCAAATGCGTTACTCTGTTTCCTTTTGCGGCCGTGTATTATGTAAAGGTCTTCCGTTATGTAATTTTGCGCTACCAAAAAAGTTTATAAAGTTTGTCATGGAAAAGGTCATGCAGGTTTTCGCTGTGGAACAGCTATTTATAAATCTAAACACTAAGAGGGCATTTGGAAGATATAAGATGTTATAAAACTTTGTGTGCTGCCTACAGAGACAGTATTTTAAGAAAGCATAGGTGCATTCATAACTCACTCACGACTTAAAGGGTTATTAAATTCTGTCATTAATTACTCACCCTCATGCTGTTCAAAACCTGTAAGATCTTCAGAAATGATGAAATCCAACCTATTTCTGTCCCTGCGTAGACAGCAACACAACTGACACGTTCAAGGCCTAAAAAGGTAATAAGGACATTGTTAAAATAGTCCATTTAACCTTGATGTTATAAAGCTACAAGAATACTTTTTGTGTGCAAACAAAACAAAAATAAAGTGTTAAGTGTTCACCGCACGTTCAGTGCCAGGATATATATTTTCTAGAAAGGTTTTCTTGGTTAAGTCTGTATGAGCTCTGCTCATTTCTTGCCCATTCTTCGCAACAAATTTGCTCCAGTCAAATTACATAGAGAGCGCCAGTGGACAGCTATTTTCAAGTCATGCTGCAGATTTTCAATTAGATTCTGAGCTCTTTGTGTGCTTACTTTTTTCCAAGCTATTCTTCTATGATTTAGCTTTGTGCTTCCGGTTATTGTCCTGTTAGAAAGTGGATCTTCGCCAGTCGACGACTGAGTGAAACTAGTTCTGCTTTTAACAGGTTTTACACCATACAAACTTTTCAATAGTGCTGTTTAAAACAAGACAATAATGCTGCCACTGCTTCGCTTGGTATTTAGGATAGTGTTACCTAACTGTGGACCGCATACTGTACATGATACTTTTCATTTTGAGGCCAAAGAGGTCAACTTTTGTATCAGCTTTAGTTTTCTCACATGGCTTTTTGCAAACTCCATCCGCCCACCCATAGGTCTTCGTGCCGTAAACCTGTTTGCCACTTTGGAGCTGCACCAACTTGCCGAGCTAAGATGAGAACCGCATGAAACCACGGTTTGCCGCAGTACTTGAGACTCTGACATCTGTAGCTTTTGTTCCTCTCGTTCTAAATCCAATGCAGCTCTCGGTGGTAAGCTGCACCCCTTCTATATGAAATATTGCTCCCTTTCTATTCTGTCTTCTGTGGTGTAGAAATTAAACCGCTGCTTCAAATTGACTTACATTTGCTGCGCAGCTGCTCAGAACTAGACTGTATGGGGTTCCACCATGGCACCTTCAGTTCGGCAACATTGGCCCCTACAGCTCATGCCTCTTATTTGTGCTCCTCTACCTACTGTGGACGCCTGAAGTGATACCATTTCCCTCTTATTTTTGCCCGCTTTGACCTTGTTGGTTGCTATGGTGCTCACCACATTTCCTTTCCACATAGCACCTGCTACACTCAGCTATTGCAGATTGAACATCGAGTAAGTCCAGTTCTCACTACTAATTACAGTCCACAGTGAGGAAAACCTGACTAGAAATATGTTAAAATGTGAATTAAAATGAATAAATGTTGAATGTTTTAGTTTTTGTATTAAGATAGTCATTAACGACTGTTTTGATTGTAAACGCTTTTGTTAAGCGCTTTTTCTGCCCTCAGAAAGACTGGCAGGAGCACAACCAATAGAATTCGAGTGTGGGCTGTAAAGGAGCATTTCATTGGTTAGACCCACTGAACAAACACGCCCCTTTCACTGAACGAGTCGGTACAAATTCAATGATCTCTTACGTCAGTGAACCAAATGAACAGTTCGTCAAATGAATCAGGAAAAAAGATTTGTGAAATCACGCCAAAATCCTGATTCTCCATACGTGCCCCAAAGTCCTGTTCTGAATCAAGTGATTTGTGATCCATGTTCCAAAGTTCTGATCTAAAGTAAATGATTTGTGAACCTGCTCTGAAATCCCGATCTAAATCAAATGATTCGCAAACCACACTCTGAAGTCCCAATCTAAATAATGATTCGAGAGCCATCATGTGACTTATCCTGTGACTTATGTAAATCGTGTGACTTTGATTGGAACTTTGCATAATTTGATTTAGATTGGGACTTTAAATCGTGTATCGGGAATCAATTTGATTCATATCATTCAATTCGCAAAATGATTCACAAACCCGTTCAATCTAAAACAAATTATTTGTGAACTGACACAGAAATCCCGATCTGAAGCAAACGATTCGTGATCCACGTTCCAAAGTTCCGATCTATCGCCATCCACGCTCTGAAGTCCCGATCTGAATAATGATTTGAGAGCCATCATGTGACTTATCATATGAATTATGTGACTTAGATTGTGTATTGTGAATCATTTAAGTTAGAACTGGACTTAAAATTGTGTATCGTAAATCATTTGATTTGAATCATTCAATTCACAAAAAAATTCACAAACCTGTTGCGATCTAAAACAAATGATTTGCAATACACACTCTGAAGTCCTGTTCCGAATCAAATGATTCTAATCCACRTTCCAAAGATCCGATCTAAAGCAAAAGATTTGTGAACCCGCTCTGAAATCCTGATCAAAATCAAATGATTCGTAATCCATGCTCTGAAGTCCTGATCTGAATAATGATTCGAGAGCCATGTGACTTATCTTGTGACTTATCATATGAATTTTGTGACTTAGATTGTGTATCGTGAATCATTTGAGTTAGATCTGAACTTAAAATTGTGTATCGTAAATCATTTGATTTGAATCATTCAATTCGCAAAATGATTCACAAACCTGTTGCGATCTAAAACAAATGATTTGCAATACACACTCCGAAGTCCTGTTCCGAATCAAATGATTCTAATCCACGTTCCAAAGATCCGATCTAAAGCAAAAGATTTGTGAACCCGCTCTGAAATCCTGATCTAAATCAAATGATTCGCAATCCATGCTCTGAAGTCCCGATCTGAATAATGATTCAAGAGCCATCATGTGACTTATCTTGGGACTTAACGAATGAATCATGTGACTTTGATCGCGTATCACAAATCATTTGAGTTAGATCTGGACTTAAAATCGTGTATCGTGAATTATTTGATTTGAATCATTCAATTCGCAAAATGATTTACAAACCCATTGTGATCTAAAACAACTGATTTGCGATACGCGCTCTGAAGTCCCGTTCTAAATCAAATGATTCTAATCCACGTTCCAAAGTTCTGATCTAAAGCAAAAGATTTGTGAACCCGCTCTGAAATCCTGATCTAAATCAAATGATTCGCCATCCACGCTCTGAAGTCCCGATCTGAATAATGATTCGAGAGCCATCATGTGACTTATATAACATATGAATCATGTGACTTAGATCACGTATCCCTGGTGATCCTTTGCTGGTTTAAGCTGGTCCTTTGCTGGTTTATGCTGGTCCTTGACCAGCAACATGACCAGCATAAACCAGCAATGGACCAGCATGAACCAGCAAAGGACCAGCTTAAACAGCATGCAAAATGATTCACAAACCTGTTCCAATCTAAAACAAATGATTTGCGATATGCGCTCTGAAGTCCTGATCTGATTCAAATGATTCGTGATACGCAAAGTTCCGATCTAAATCAAATGATTCGCGATACACGATTTAAATTCCCAATCTAAGTCAAATGATTCACGAACCTGCTCTGAATTTCTAACTTAAATGATTTGCAATGTGTGATCCGATTGGAGTGCTTCGAATAACTTTTAATTTGAACTGTTTTTTCTAGTGAATCGCTTTAATGAATAATCGACATCATGAGTTTGAATCAATTGGAACGGTTCCAGCATAAATGACTCAATTGATTGGTTCATCTGTTACTCTTTTCACATCTTCAGCCATGTTTACATGACACTGTCAGTACTACTACTGGCTTAGCTCGCTAGTTTTCTGACGTTAACTGAAATAAGCGAAAAGGGTATGATGTTTTTTGAATCGTTGAATTTTGCGTGAAAAGATATGTTCTTATTGATAAAATTAAACACTTATTTCATAGATACATTGTCTTTGAAAAATTCAAGCACAGGAATATTGCTATTTTCAAGGGTTTTCCAGGCCTTAAATTTAAAAAAGTCAAATTCAAGTACTTCAGGCACTTTAAGCACCTTGTACGAAGTACCCGAATTAAAAAACACCCTATTTTTGATACTTAAAAAAACTGTATCATGTTTCAGTGCACTTGATTTGACCATCAAACGGCATTTAATGTTCCGTGAATCCGTGAAAGGACTCAGTTACATAAGAAGCCAACGTTTTATCCAAACAGTAAACAGTAGTGTCATCTAACACCTGTAACAACGAACTGCATCAATCATTTACACTTGACTGGAAACTCCCCTTTGTAGACATCTTGTGTTTTCTTGCATTGTCTACCATAACACAACTGGGCTGCTAAATTAATAATGGTCTATCAAATACCATGAAGCATTCCTGAAAAGCATTGTACGGACACTTGATCCTCAGCCACTGCAGGAGCAAAGCCCAATGTATTCGTTCATGAGTCCAACATGATTAATTTAGAGCTGCCACCTGCCCGTGGCCCATCTGATCAGTCAGACATTCATCTGTGTAGGGAACGGTGTTAATGCAGTGCCACGGCTCAGGCTCATGGGAGACACTCGATAAACATGCTTCACAGATGCCGATGAGCTGTTATTTAAATATGGAGCAACTGGAATAAAGTGAAAAGCTGAAATGAAACTTAAATAATACATAAAATGCCCTATTTTTTTCAATATGGTTCCAGAAATTTAGTTTTACAGTTTCACTACTTAGCAGACCTGGAGCTAGTCTCAGCCTCAGGCGGCACACCCACAAACCGCCCACAAACCATTCCTCAACCATCTGATCATGTTGCACACAAAAATAAAAAGAATTTCTCAAAATGTCAAGCTTTAAGCATCTTCAGTCGAACACAAAAAGAAAAATTCATTTTGCAACTGCAATGGAGACTGAGGCCTTCGGACTTCAAACATCTCCATACAAAGTTTAATAAAAGTAGTCAATTCAGATGTTATGTAGTGTATTTTAAGATTTCTTAAGTTATACAATAGCTTTGTGCACATGTTGACCAGACTGGCAGAAGTTTAAGTTGGTGTTCATCTTCCAGTCCATTCATGAACACGAGAACCGAATCGAGAATCAATAATTCAGAACCGTGTAAACCAGATCAACTGACTGATTCAAAAGATTTGATTCAACAAAACTGATTCATTAATGAATTAGACATCACTGAGGAGATCTAGAGCAGCTATTCTTTATACAAAATTATCATATTACTGAAGCTCATTACTTTTTTATTACTTTGCTATTATGTTACTTTAGCTTTATATTGCAGTTTTCATTCACTTTCATTATATTGAAAGAACTCTTTACCCAAAAAATGAAAATTCTGTCATATACCAAACCTGAATGACTTTTAGTTGCAAAAGATGATATTTTGAAGAATGTTAGTAACTAAGCAGTTTCAGTTCCCTTTGACGTTAATAGGAACAAAAACTGCTTGGTTAGCAACATTTGTCACAATATCTTTTGTTGTTAGAAAGAAAGAAAGAAAGAAAGAAAGAAAGAAAGAAGTTCATACAGGTTTGGAACAAAATGAGGGTGAGTATTTTGATTACACGGAGTGATTAAAGGGATAATTCACTCAAAAATGTGTCAACATTTACCCTCCGCTTGACAGTAACCATTAACTTACATAGTATTTTTGTTCCATACAACAGAAGTGAATGGTTTCTGTAAATTACTTGGGTTCGTTATAGTGCTTAAAGTGTTTGAAGTATTTAAATTTGACTTTTTGAAATTCAATGCCTGGACAACCCTTAAAAATAGCAATATTCCTAGGTACTTGAAAAGTCCTTGAATTATTGAAAGACAATGTATCTACGAAATAAGTGCTTAATATTTTCAATAAGCACCTATCTTTTCATGCAAAATTCAACAGTTCAAAAACATCATACCTTTTTCACTTTCTGTATTTCAGTTAATGTCATAAAACTAGCGAGCTAAGCCAGTAGTAGTACTGAATATCGTGTTATGTAAACATGGCTGAAGACTCAAAAAGACAATTCAAACTTGTGACTTCGATTATTCATTTCAAGCAATTCACTAGCAAAAACCAGATCAAATTTTTACATTGCTTATAATGATTTTAAAAAGCACGTAGTAATGGGTGAAACAGAGCTTTTTGAAACTCAGAATCAGTTAGACTAGATTCACTGTTTCGAAGCGCATCAATAAGAACATATCTTTGCACGCAAAATTCAACAATTCTAAAAAAACATCATACCTTTTTCGCTTATTTCAGTTAATGTCATAAAATTAGCAAGCTAAGCCAGTAGTAGTACTGACAGTGTTGTGTAAACATGGCTGAAGACGCGAAAAGAGGAAAAGATGAATCAATCAATCGAGTCATTTCCGCTGGAACCGCTCTGACTGATTCAAATTCATGATTTTGATCATTCATTTCAAGCGATTCACTAGAAAAAAACAGATCAAAGTAAAAGAGCCATTTATTTTCGAATTTCGACATCGCTTGTAATGATTTTATAAAGCACATGGGTAATGGGTGAAACGGAGCTTTTCTAAACTCGGAATCAGTTAGACCACTGCATCATAAAATGATTCACTGTTTTGAAGCTGTTCAATCAGATCATGTATCAGAAATCATTTGACTTAAATCGGGACTTCAAATCACGTATCGAGAATCACTTATTGTAAACTGAAACTTTGCGTATCACAAATAATTTAATTCAGAATCTTTTTTTTTTTTTTTTTTAGATCAGAAAAGGTTTTGTGATTTATTTTGAGAACTGAACGATTCAAATCAAATTTGTGATATGCCATTGGAAGTCTTGATCTAAATCAAATGATTCGTGATATGCGAAGTTCACATATAAGTAAAATGATCTGTGATCCACGCTCTGAGTCCTGATCTGAAATGATGGTTCTCAAATAATTATTCAGATTGGGACTTTTAATTTAGATCGGAACTTCAGCGCAGGTTTGCGAATCATTTGACTTGATCGGAACTTCAAATCGTGTGTTTAGATCGGACCTTTCCATATCGTAAATCATTAGATTGAAATCGAGACTTTGGGGTGCATATCGTGAATCATTTGTTTTAGATCGAAACGAATTTGTGAATCATTTTGCAAATTGAATTATTCAAATCAAATGGTTCGCCATAGGCAAAGTTCAGATCTAAGTCAAATGAGGATCCACGCCTCGAGTCCTGATCTGCAGAGCATGGATCAGGAATTATTTGATTTAGATAGATCGGAACTTCACATATCGCAAATCATTTGATTCAAATTCAGACTTCGAAGTGCTAATCTTAATAATGTTACTATCTGAATGAGTCAAATCAAATGATTCGCGATATGCGAAGTTCAGATCTAAGTCAAATGATTCGCGATCCACGCTCCGAGTCCTGATCTGAAATGATGGTTCTCGGATCATTATTCAGATCGTGAATAATTCTAGAGCTTGGATCAGGAGTTATTTGATTTCGATCGGAACTTCACATATTGTGAATCATTTGATTCAGAACAAGACTTCGAAGTGCATATCGTGAATCATTTGATTTAGATCGGAATGGATTTGTGAATCATTCTGCTGTTTAAATGACTCAAATCAAATGGTTCGCGATATGCAAAGTTCAGATCTAAGTCAAATGAGGATCCACGCTTCGAGTCCTGATCTGAAATGATGGTTCTCGGATCATTATTCAGATCAGGAGTTTAGAGCATGGATCAGGAATTATTTGATTTAGATCAGAACTTCACATAATGCAAATCATTTGATTCAAATTGAGACTTCGAAGTGCTAATCGTGAATAATTTTGCTATTTGAATGAGTCAAATCAAATGATTCACGATATGCGAAGTTCAGATCTAAGTCAAATGATTCGCGATCCATGCTCCGAGTCCTGATCTGAAATGATGGTTCTCGGATCACTGTTCAGATTGGGAATAATTCCAGAGCGTGGATCAGGAGTTATTTGATTCAGAACGAGACTTCGAAGTGCCTATCGTGAATCATTTGATTTAGATCGGAATGGATTTGTGAATCTTTTTGCTATTTGAATTACCCAAATCAAATGATTCGCGATCCAGTTCCAATCTAAGTCAAAAGATTCGCGATCCACGCTCCGAGTCCTGATCTGAAATGATGGTCTCTAGATCGGGACTATGGTGCGGGTACGCAAATCATTTGATTCAGTTTGGGACTTCGGAGCACTATGGCGAATCAAAGGTTTCAGATCAGCATTTTGGCGCAGTTTCGCCACTTTTTTCAGATTTTTTTCTTAAAGAGTAGAAAACATCAAACCACTAAGGCAGTACAGTTATAAAAATAAAACAACGAAAAAAAGAAAGTATACACAAATATAAATCCCTTTAGAAAATTTACTGTGGTTTTACTATACTAAAAGTGTAGTATACATTGTAATACTTTAGCAGTGATACTTTGCATATGCTTCTCTTTATTTTTGTCATTTTTCATTAGTACATTTTATTTATTGATTGACCTTTTTTAGAATTTGAAAGAGAAGATATTGTTGGATAAGTGAGATCTCTGATTGAAGTCCTTGAAAATCAAAAAGTTATGCTTGAAAAGTCCTTAAAAGTCCTGGAATTTCATTTTACAGTATCTGACTAGGTATTAACCCTGTCTGAATCAATATGACAGCACCGGTTTAGTTCAGTTTAGTTTAAAAAAGATCGTTCTGATTGTTTCAGTGGCCATTTTTGTAGTAAACAACGTTTCGCCAGCAGGTGGCGACTAGTTCGTGCGTTTTGGTTATTTGTACAGTCGATGGTTTTGGTGTATTCTAAATGAATCATTCCATCAACCGATTCGTTATAGGAACTGATTCTTTTACGCCCTAAACAAATCTTATTATCATTTATTAAAATAAACGTAGCAGTAAATGTACCAAGAGACTCAGAAGAGTGTTTAAACATTATAATTTATCCAACAATCTCCTCGTGAACGAGACTGATTCATTTGACGAACTGTTAAGTCGGTTCATTCACGTACGAGATCATTGAATTTGTACCGACTCGTTCGGTGAAAGGGGCGTGTTCGTTCAGTGGGTCTAACCAATGAAATTTTCCTTTACAGCCCACACTCGAATTCTATTGGTTGTGCTCCTGCCAATCTTTCTGAGGGCAGATAAAGTGCTTTACAAAAGCTTTTATAATCAGTCGTTAATGACTATTCTTCCTTGAAAATCAAAAAGTTATGCTTGAAAAGTGCTTTAAAGTCCTGGAATTTCATTTGACAATTCTTCTGAACGAAACAGAAGAACGAAACTCATACAAGATAAGATCAACTTGAGGGTGAGTAAATGACAGAATTTTCATTTTTGGGTGAACTATTCCTTTAAGAAAACACTTACTTTTAGTTATAATCGTAAAGATTTTCTTAACCCTAAGGGGGTTTGTTGCAACTGGGCACTGAGGTTGTGAAAATCAATAAAGGCAGGCTAGAAAATGGTCCTTCTGAATCATTGCACGGTTTAATCTGCAACAAATCCTCCTTTTATCCGTGAAAGGGAAACTGCACTTCATCTGTGGTTCACCACAACCTTACCCCTCAAATTACATCACTATTAGATGACTGCTTGATCAGAATGTCCTTTGGCTCAAAAGGGCAAATAAAATATCTCCATTTCATTGGAGTCGTAACCCATGTGAATGTTTCCACAAAAATGTGAGACATAGAGGCAATTCACTTGAGAAGAAAAGGGCTCTTCAAAGAGTTACTCAAAAAAGGCTTTAGCTCTAGCACATAAAATGGTTGCCTAGAAACAAGATAAAAATTTCAATAGCATATCCATTTACAGATAAAGCTATTTGCTAGTATATTTTCGTTAAACTCTACATGGAGCTCAAAACACCACCCACTCCATACAGCACGGCCTAATCGACGCTCTTATTAGACTGAATAACTCTTCAGTCAGAGTCTGAATGAGCTGTTTAGGTGGGTCGGATCTTCCGTAGCTTCATAAAGTGTGAAACTTTCAATCAAGCAGATCTATAATAATTTCAAAGGCATATGTGTGTTTCTTATAGAGTGTTTTCATGACACGTCGTCAGTCGGCCATATTTGCAACACTAAACAATGACACTGAACGAACACAACTTGCATATTTTGCTAATTACTGCTGCTGAAAATGGTCAATTATTGTCATGTTTTGGGCTGCACTAATCGGTTGGACTGGCAAAAACATTTATTCTCATATTTTCGACTTTATTCTCGTAATTTCGACTATATTCTCGAAATATTTCAACTTTATTCTCATAATATTTTGACTTTATTACCATAATATTTTATCTTTATTCTTAAAATATTTTGACTTTATTCTTGAAACATTTCAACTTTTTTCTCGAAATATTTTGACTTTATTCTCATAATATTTCAACTTTATTATCGTAATATTTAAACTTTATTATCATAATTTCGACTTTATTATCGTAATTTCAACTTTGTTCTCGAAACATTTTAACTTTACTCTCAAACTATTTTGACTTTATTCTCATATTTTGACTTTATTATCGTAATATTTTGATTTTATTCTCGTAATTTTGACTTTATTCTCATAATTTCAACTTTATTCTTGTAATTTCGACTATTCTCGAAACATTTCTACTTTATTCTCAAAACATTTAGACTTTATTCTTGAAACATTTCGACTTTTTTCTCAAAACATTTAGACTTTATTCTCGAAACATTTCGACTTTATTATCATAATATTTCGACTTTATTCTTGTAATTTTGACTTTATTCTCGAAACATTTTAACTTTATTATTGTAATATTTCAACTTTATTCTCAAACATTTAGACTTTATTCTCATAATATTTTGACATTATCATAATATTTCAACTTTATTTTCATAATTTCGACTTTATTCTCAAAATATTTTGACTTTATTATTTTAATATTTCAACTTTATTATCGTAATTTCGACTTTATTATCGTAATTTATTCTCAAAATATTTTGACTTTATTCTCATATTTTGACTTTATTATCGTAATATTTGGATTTTATTCTCGCAATTTTGACTATTCTCATAATTTCGACTTTATTCTCGTAATTTCAACTTTATTCTCGAAACATTTAGACCTTATTCTCAAAATATTTTGACTTTATTATCGTAATATTTTAACTTTATTATCATAATTTCGACTTTATTGTTGTAATTTCGACTTTATTCTCGAAACATTTCAACTTTATTCTCAAAATATTTTGACTTTATTCTCATATTTTGACTTTATTATCATAATATTTTGATTTTATTCTCGCAATTTTGACTTTATTTTCATAATTTTGACTTTATTATCGTAATTTCGACTATTCTCTAAACATTTAGACTTTATTATCATAATATTTCAACTTTATTCTTGTAATTTCGACTTTATTCTCGAAATATTTCAACTTCATTCTCGTAGTATTTCGACTTTATTGTCGTAATTTCGACTTTATTATCGTAATTTCAACTTTATTCTCAAAACATTTAGACTTTTCCCAAAACATGTTGACTTTATTCTCATAATATTTCGACTTTAATCTCGTAATCTTTGATTTTTTTTTTTTTTTTTTGTACAGCCAAAAATAGCTGGATGCAGATGCGACCTGAAGCCAGACCCATAAAATTTAAAAACGGCCACACATGCTCTCACAGGAAACATAAGGGGTGGACAGAATTTAACTTTAAAGCACGACTTAATTTTCCAGTGCAGGTGGAGATTTAGAGGTGGCTTTGGTGGTTATAGCAAAGAAAAGTTCACGAAGTCCACCATTGTGAGGGTGGACTAATTGAAAGTCATTTAGGGCAAGTTTGTTTCCTCTATGGCTTTTCTTTTAATCAAACCTCAGTCTTTTAATGAAGCGCTGGTTCGCAGTTATTCATCAGCCCTGGACCCCAGTGGAAATAAACGTGTCGGACATCATTAAAGCCCTGTGTATGTCCCTCGGTTGAGGCGTCCGTTGAAAGTAACGCGGCTAATTAAGAGCTAAAGCTTCTCTCTGATCCCCAGATGAGCACAAGGGTCCAAAACGAAAGCTGCTTTGAGATTATCCGTATTGTCATGCCGAGGAACCCACTGAGAGAATTTCCGCTAATTGAGCTTCACCTAATGGGACTGATGACATTTTTTACTGCCGTGTTTTCGGAAAAACCAAACATCGAGCTCATTTACGGCGTTTCACTGACATCATTCGTTGGAAAGCACAAACAAGCTGCTATTTAAGGACAGGACTGTTGACGAGTTGCTATTATCAATTTAATTAATTCAATTTTGAACGCACTAATGTTTCATGGCAGTGTATGGAAGATAAAAAGACTGATGTGGGATCGATAGAAGCGAGGAGGCGGCGCTAATCTCAGTGAAGTAGGTCACATTTTGACAGACATTTTATCATCAGCCATGACAGCGATGCCCAAAATACTGTATATAATCAGTTATGGCTTTTCAAAGCGTTCTGTCACAGTTCACTTTTGACTGACCCTTGAAGAAAACTTAACTTTGACAATGAGAAGAAAAACAGCAAGCGTAGCTAGATCGTGATGTGCTAAAATAAGAGCTTTTCTGTAGAAAATATAGGCTAGTGTTTTTATAGTTAACTAAAACTTATGATTAATGATAAAAACATTTTCGTTACTAGATACAAAACTGCTAACTGAAATATAATAATAAATAGCTATAAAAAAAAAATATTGCAATATGCCAAGGCAAAATTTCTCATTTTCATTGTTAAAACTTAAATAAAAATGACAAAACACAACAAAACCGAATTGAAAACTGACAATATAAGAAATAAACTGTTACATGATAAAAACTAATTAGTATCTCAATTATACTTAAATAAAACTCAAGCACTGCCACAATGTCACAAATATGCTGTCAAAACTGGATAGAAATCCCAAGATGCAAATGAATAAACTGAAAAATGAAACCAGAATAAATTCATATATACACTACCAGTCAAAAGTTTTTGAACAGTAAGATTTTGTTTTGTTTTATTTTTTTAAAGAAGTTACCAAGCCTGCATTTATTTGATCCAAAGTACAGCAAAAACAGTAAAATATAGAAATATTTTCACTATTTAAAATAACTGTTTTCTATTTGAATATATTTTAAAATGTCATTTATTCCTGTGAATTCAGAGCTGAATTTTTTAGCATCATTACTCCAGTCACATGATCCTTCAGAAATCATTCCAGTATTCTAATTTGCATCTAAAAAAACATTTATTATTATTATTATTATGTTGGAAACAGCTGGGTAGATTTTTTCAGGTTTCTCTGATGAATATAAAGTTCAGAAGAACAACATTTATCTGAAATAGAAATCTTTTGCAACATTATAAATGTCTTTATCATCACTTTTGATCAATTTAAAGCATCCTTGCTTAATAAAGTATTAATTTCCATAATTTCTTTCCCAAAAACAACAACAACAAAAAATTATACCGACTCCAAGCTTTTGAATGGTATAGTGTATAAAGCTTTTTATGTCAGATAAATGCTGATCTTTGGATCTTTCTATTTATCAAAGAATTCTGAAAAAATCTACCCAACTGTTTTAAATATTGATGATAATAATAAATATTTTTTGAACATCAAATCTTAGAATTTTAGAATGATTTCTGAGTGATAATGTGACACTGAAAACTGGAGTAATGATGCTGAAAATTCAGTTTTGATCGCAGGAATAAATTTCATTTTAAAATATATTTAAATAGAAAACAGTTATTTTAAATAGTAAAAATATTTCAAATTTTTCCTGCGTTTGCTGCACTTTGGATCAAACAAATGCAGGCTTGGTGAGCAGATCAAACCTTTTAAAAACATTAAAAATCTTACTGTTTAAAAACTTTTGACTGGTAGTGTATATGTAATAGTACTAGTGATGCACCGCTAATAAGTCTGACTATGACTTGATGGTCAAATTACCAAATGCTTCTTTTAATTTTTTAGCTCTCATGTCAAGAACGTTATTCAAGGCCTGCTTAACAATGCTTAGAGTTGCCATAGAAACTAGTTCAATACGGCATAAAATATCTCTTGTTTTTGTGCAGCGTAAAAAGTGCTGTCTCTAATTTCTTATGTGCTAACTACAGACCTGTCATTACCATTCCGCTTCAGTTTCATCTTTACCCCTTATGCTCTGCAATCATTATCCAAACATCAAATAACACCTCGCCGCTGATTAAAAACAGTGTGTGCAAAAGTGTGAAAGAAGTCAAGCTGAGTGTGCGCCCATTCCACACAATGAACCCTTGCTAAATAAGAGACTTTACATAAGAGAAGAATATTCGTAATGAAGCACAAGGGCGAATTCGTCGGCTCTGTAGCTGCTCATGTGAAAGTGTTGGGTAATACAAGTGGGACTATCAGTATAACACTTCAAAAGTTCCCGTCGGTGACATACTCCTACTTCCTGGGATCAGCGGTTTATTGATGATATGTGCAAAGCTAATGAATGTTTGATGAATGCCGTATTCTGAACAGTAAATCTAACTTCCTGTATGCAAATGAGTTTGTGCAAAGTTTGGTGTTGAATTTCCTTCAAAACAATTTGTGAGTAAATCACAAGTCATTTCAAAGAAACTGCACGTAACACTTTGAATTACTTTGAAATACTCCAGTAATTTTTGTCATTAATGAATTCAGGTCACTCACCTTCGGGCCATCCAAGATGTAGAATAGTTTGTTTTTGCATCAGAACGGTTTTGGAGAAATTTAGCATTACATCACTTTTTCACCATTGTATCCTAATGGGTGCCTTCAGAATGAGATTCCAAACAGCTGATCACAATAATCCACAAGTAATTCACACAACTCCAGTCCATCAGTTAATATCTTGTGAAAAACTGTTTTTTTATGAAAAAAAAATCCATCATTTAAGTGTTTTTAATTTCAAAATGTTGCTTTCGCAAGTCTATAATTCATAATATTGCTTTCTCCAGTGAACAATTCTTCTCGTTTGAATCAGGAGTGAAATATTCACAGATCAAACCTTGTTTACAAGCCAAAACATCTCTATGATGATGTTTTTATCAGCTGTTCGGACTCTCATTCTGACGGCACCCATTGGTGAGCAAGTTATGAAATGCTACATTTCTTCAAATTCATCTACATCTTGGATGGCCTGATGTTGAGTGGCCTGAATTCATTATTGAATCAACTATTTCATGACGGCACCCATTCAGATCCATTGGTGAGCAAGTGATGTAATGCTAAATTTCTGCAAATCTTTTCAGATGAAAAAACAAACTCATCTACATCTACATCTTGGGTGGCCTGAAGGTGAGTGGCCTGAACTCATTATTACAAAGTCAACTATTTCTGATGGCACCCATTCAGATCCGTTGATTATCAAGGGATGAAATGCTAAATTTCTCCAAATTTTTTCTGATGAAAAAACAAACTCATCTACATTTTGGATGGCCTGAATTCATTGTTGAGTCAACTATTCCTGACGGCACCCTTTCAGATCCATTGGTGAGCAAGGGATGTAATGCAAATTTCTCAAAATTTTTTCTGATGAAAAAGCAAACTCATCTACATTTTGGATGGCCTGAATTAATTATTGAGTCAAATATTTCTGACGGCACCCAATCAGATCCACTGTTGAGCAAGTGATGAAATGCAAAAATTCTCCAAATCATTTCTGCTGAAAAACCAAACTCATCTACATCTTGGATGACCTGAAGGTGATCGGCCTGAATTAATTATTAACTATTTCTGACGGCACCCATTCAGATACATTAATGAGCACGTAATGAAATGCTAAATGTCTCAAAATAGTTTCTGATGAAAAAACTCAACTACATCTTGGATGGCCTGAAGATGAGTAGCCTGAATTTGTTATTGAGTCAACTATTTCTGACGGCACCCACTCAGATC
>JAHKKF010516455.1:3008-27839 GCA_019740295.1 Labeo calbasu | reverse complement strand
TGAGCAACATGCAGTTGGATCGTACTTTTCTCTTTACTGTTATCATTGGCATATTGTCAGTGTGTCTAATTCTAACGTTTAGTAATATTTCTATTCAAAATCGTGATTCCTCGATTTCTAAAAGATAAAATCGTAACAAAACATTAAATTCAAATGAATCAATAAAATCTAAAAAAAAAAAAAATGTCCCAGCACTAGTGCACACCCTTATGTTCACCAAAGCTATGCTTTATTTGAGCAAGGATGCAGTAAAAACAGTAATTTCGTGAAATATAACTTCAGTTTGATTTTACATTTATTTGAAATAACTGTTTTCTGTTTTCAGCAGCCATTACTCCAGGCTTTAGTGTCACATGAATGCTTCAGAAATCATTCTAATTTGCTAATTTGATGCTCAAGAAAGATTTCTTATGATTAATTTTGAAAATAGTTGTGCTGCTTTAAATTTAATTAAATATTAAAATTGCAGTTTCAAAGCAGCTTCAAAGGGCTCTACACAATCCCAGCCAAAGAATAAGGATCTTATCTAGTGAAACAATCAGTAATTGTCTTAAAAAAAACTATAAAAATGTATATACTTTTTAACCACAAATGCTCATCTTGCACTAGCTCGACCTCACAAATTACATAGTCTCATTGTGTGAAGTAGGTGGAAGTGCCAACCCAGTGTTTACAAAAAGAACGTGCAAAGTCAAACACCCTTTACAAAAAAAAGGTAAAACGATGTTGGAAGAGAAAATGAGGTGGAATTTTTTTCACCCTACCCTACCTTTTTGAACCGGAGTACACAGACGAAGAACCTTTCCAATGTGATTACGCAATGCGTGAAGACACGCATGAACATTGCAAAGCTCGTGCAAGGTGATCAGTTTCATGTAGGATCTTGTACAGCGTTTTGAAACTGCAGTTAGGACCTTTAACCCGTTGGTCCCCATTGAAGTCCACTATATAGAGAAAAATCCTGGAATGTTTTCCTCAAAAACCCTAATTTCTTTTCAACTGAGGAAAAAAAAGACATAAACATCTTGGATGACATGAGGGTGATTCTAATCTTTTAATGTATGCTTGTAATGAAAGTATCATTTTTTATAAACAAAAAAAATCTTACTGACTTTTGAATAGTAGTGTACATACATAATGGATGAATAGAATTTCATTTTGGGTGGCTTTTTCTTTAACTAGCGTAAGAAATCAGTGTTTTAACATGGTTGCTTCACTTAAAAAGAGAAGGGAGCCAGATGTTATCTGCATCATATATCCAGCTGTGTGACGTCTTTGTAGCAAAAGTGGAATGAGACTTGCAAATGAACACATTTACATTAAAAAGCTGGTTGACTCTTGTCTTGTGATCAAGCTTACTGTTGCTAGGTGATGAATGTCTAACCCCAGCAGCCCCTTTCAACCAAGCCTGTCTAACCCAATCAGTCATATCACTGTGGTTGTTATCTAATCAGCGAACCCCATTAAGCCTTGCTTTCCTCCTGATGAGTCTACAGAGGTGGGCTGAACCAGCTTCGGCAATAGCCAGGGGAGTTCATTTCATTAAGCGATGTGATGCCGCACGGGCTGATGTGAGCTACCTGAATTTTCACCGAAATCCAGAGAAGGAAGTCATCAGGCCTCCAAACCATGTCTTACCTTCCAGTCCTCCCATTCTGACCTTTATCCCGCTCAACTGATTGTTCAGCAAGACGTTAAGCCTTTCGTGCAGCAGCAGGGAATCCTCCCTTGCAAATTCACAAAGAGATTTTGATCCTCCCTATAGTTGCTTTGGATGCATCCAGATGGTGTTTGATTCGTGCCAAGCTTAGAACGTTTTCAAAGTCTTAGATTGAAGACGGATCAGAAGATCCAGGGTTTAAGCCTGGAAAAGGATCTTCTCAGGGAAGAATGACTCTCTGCTTTAAACTAATGCACAGATACTCCACTATATTGAGTCATCAAAGTAGTGAAAGTCTCTGCTCTTCTTATGGAGCATGTACATGTTCTGAATGCACTATACTCAAAACCAGCATTGTTGTTTTTTTTGGAGGTTGTGACAGAGCAACCTCTTATTTGCCCCATCCTCCCCCTGCACTTCCTTTCTTAATGGAATAATCAATGAAGGCTGCAAAGTCTGAGCAGAGAGCAGGCATGAGGGTGTGAACGATAAGCGACAAAACAGGGTCTCTTGTTGCTTTCTGAGTGCTGTGTTTATACCAGCATAATCATGCAAACCTTGGATTATACCCTGTTCCATCATCACCACGTGTCTGTTGATAAAACAGACCTATTTTTCCTCTTCCAAGGTCAAGTATTTTGAATATTAAAATGTCAAACAATCAGACAAAAGCGGGTGACCTCTTACTCATTCAAAAATAATGTTTTGATTTTTTTTTTTTTTTTCCCACGTTCCTCCCACGTAAATGCTACATATTTAGATGTAATTTGCTTCTGCCTTGATGGTGATGCACTTGATTCACTGATTACTTTCAAATTTATTTTGCCTGTTTTAATTAAATCTTCTTGGGAATACTTTGTTGGAGGTTTTTCAGGGCTCAGTAATATGGATTTTTTTTAAATAGTACAAATTTTTTGACAAAAGAACTTCAGCCTCGGTGAGCATAGGAGTTTTCTTTTATAAAGATTAAAAACATTTTACTGATCTTGTAGCAAATAAAAAAGTAATTATAAAAAAAAGTAATGTGTCATTGGGGGTGACATATCACAATCACAATAAAGATATATATCACTTTAAATTAGGCCTGTCGATTCAAAATTTTAATCTAGTTAATTACATGATGTTTTAATTAATTAATTAATTAATTGTCAATGTCAAAATAAATTTGACAGTGAAAATACCCACAAAATACCCACAAAGTATCAAGTAGAAATTATAAACTGTAGCTTTAGAAAGAAGTATTTTATTTGATTCAACATAAAATTTATTACACATAAACATTTAGGCTGCAACAGCCTAACGTAAACTATGGAGCATAATCTTTTAATTTGAGAAAAATCTCAGTATTTTTTGTTCATACGAAGAAAATCATTGGTAACCAAAACAGCTTTCAAAATGTCTTCTTTTATGTTCTACAAAAGAAAGGTTTGAAATGACATGAGGGCGACTAAATGATGAAATTGTGTTTTTTGAGGAAAACATTTCAGGAATTTTCTCCATATAATGGACTGCTATGGTGCCCCGATTTTGAACTTCCAAAATGCAGTTTAAATGCAGCTTCAAACTATCCCAAATGCGGTTGTAAACGATCCCAGCTGAGGAAGAAGGGTCTTATCTAGTGAAACAATCGGTTATTTTCATTAAAAAAAAGATACAATTTAAATACTTTTTAATCTCAAACGCTGGTGTTTTCTTACTCTTCCTGAACTCTGTGTATTCTGGCTCAAGACAGTTAGGGTATGTCGAAAAACTCGTAATACTTGACCGTATTTTCTAACAATAACTCAACATCATTCAGTTGTTCTCGTTCAATACTCCCGTGCTCTATGAGCACCATCTTCACATGTGTGAACCATGAACCTCTCAGACAGCATGCACATAGCAAATTAAGTTCTTTCTTTGCTGCTGTTTTTAAACTACAGTGCTTAAAAACACGTACGAACGATACGTTTTCATGACCACGTAACACGCGTCTCGTGACCGTTTAACAGTGATACAGTCCAAAATCTGTACTGGTTGACAAATTTCTATCTGTTAATCGTGTTTGCTGGTATATCACCCACCCCTATTTGACATTATGAACTTGATATCTTTTTTGAGAAAACATTTGTTTAGTACATCACAGAAACCAAACGTTTAATTTTGAAAAGTAAACACACTGAGTAATTGTTGTTTAGTGCTGCTTGTTTTATGCATGTTTCGGCAGTCTCCTACATATAGCTTTACGTATTCTGCTTTCAAATGAACTGTAGTCTTCATTAGGTGTGATATGCAAATATTTTGGCTCTTATTGCTCAATGAACTCTTATCTCAGTATGTGGGCTGTCATTAGCATAAATTATCTGCCGCCTTTTGCATTGTGTTGAAGGGTGGGTACTGACTTTATGAAGGTTCCGGTTGTGCGCAGCCATTGGCAGCAGAAGGAATCAATGATTTGTAATTACCTCTTCCCTCAGTTAAAGAGCCTGTTTTTTTTTTCTTGCATGCAGAATTTAGTTTCATTTTCTGGATGCTGTTGATTTGCTCAGACAGTATAAATGAATTTTATGACTGTGAGCTAACTTTGTTTTCCAATGATAAAACTTTGGTTTGTAAGACAAAACAGGAGGGGAAAAAAAGCAGTTCAGCAGTTAGAAAATTATTCTAATGAATGGTAATTTCCAATCTCTTTATTACAGGACCTATAAAAAGTATTCACCCCATGGACTTTTTCATGTTTTGTTGTTTTAAAGGACTGAATCAAGTTTCGGCACCAGAAAAAGATCTATTATGTCTAATAATTATTTTTACCAATCAGTTGTTTTAGTTTTGAATAGTTTGTTTTCTTGTTGTTGAAATGAAACACTCATTCAACACTCATGTTTTACTAATATTACCATGTATCGAAGGAGTTTAAATTGAGTGTATACATAAATTCTGACTTGAAGGGGGGAAAACAGTTACTTTGTGTTTAATAACTGTAGTAAATTGTGACCAGTTTGAAGACATTCTTCATTTAACCAAGTGTCAGTTAAAAAAAGAGGGTGAATACTTTTTATAGTTACTGCAGCTCTTAATATAGAAGTTCTCATATCCAGCAGTCAGTCTCTGTCTGAAAATAAGACAAATTTAAGGCTGACAAATGTAAACTTCGTAGTCACATCATACCTTTTTTTCACCAACATAACTAGCTTTCAGCACAGCTAGTTCCCTGTGGGTAACCGATATGTAGCGTGTGTGTGCCGCTAGAAACATGCAGAAAGTGTTCCCTTATTTGTGCCTTTTTTCCCCTGCAGAGTTTTTCTGGCAGAGCAGTTTGAGTTCCTTCAGCCTCATCTCGACACCATGATGCCTTCAGCCAAGAAGCCCTTTCTTCAGCAGTTCTACTCACAGGTTAGTTTTATCTCACTATTTGTGGCTCTGACCTTTACAGTTTCTTATTTAAAGAGCCTTTTCAATCTCCTGCCTGTCTGAGTGTCTAGTGTCTCTGAAAAAGTGTGGTTTTTGCTATGGGACTCAAAATTACTATTGATGAGCTCTGCTGTGTGTATGATTGGTGTGGAGTTTTTTATGACATAAATCACTTAATAATGGACTGTAACAATGTTAGGTGATATGAGGTGTAATATACTACAGTGCCTTGAAGAAATTTATTTAATTTGTGCTCTGTGAGATGTTAACCTTCAAAACAACTTAAACGTGTATACTTGTTCTGTGTTTTTTTTCCCCCCTTTTTGCTGGATTTTAAACATTTTACCAGTATTATGAGCTTTTGTTTATCCATCTGTCTGTCTGTCTGTCTATCTATCTATCTATCTATCTATCTATCTATCTATATATCTGTCTGTCTGTCTGTACACTTAGTATATTTTTAGTTTTTCTTAATTTACATATTAATTCTAATTATAAGGCATTTTTTGTCCTGATTATGGCTGTCTTTATTCATTCAAACTTAAAGTATCATTAAAAAGTAAAGTTGTACAGTAGGACGTCCAGGATTTGGGTATTTCTGGGATTTTTTTTAGCAGTATATACTTTTGTTCTCAGTACAAAGCACTGTGTAACTGTCTCAACCATTTAAGTTGATGGTTGACTCAAAAATTAAACTTCTGTCATTTATTACTCACCCTCATGTCGTTCCAAACACGTAAGATCTTTGTTCATCTTTGGAACACAAATTAAGATATTTTTGATGAAATCCAAGAGCTTTCTGACCCTGCATAGACACAAAAAGTATTCTCGTAGCTTCATAAAATCACGGTTGAACAACTGATGTCACATGGACTATTTTAACAATGTCCTTACAACCTTTCTGGGCCTTGAACGTGTCAGTTGCGTTGCTGTCTACATTTGAGGTCAAAAGTTTACATACCTTGCATACTTTTTGTTTAGTGATAGTTGTTCATGAGTCCCTTGTTTGTCCTGTTCTTTAGAAAAATCATTCAGGTCCCACAAATTCTTTGGTTTTTCAGCATTTTTGTGTATTTGAACTCTTTCCAACAATTACTGTATGGTTTTGAGATCCATCTTTTCACACTGAGAACAACTGAGGGACTCATATGCAACTATTAGAGAAGGTTTAAACGCTCACTGATGCTCCAGAAGGAAACAATGCATTAAGAGCTGGGGGTGTAAACTTTTGAACAGAATGAAGATGTGTACTTTTTTTTTTTGCCTAAATATCATGTATTTTTTCATTTAGTACTGCCCTTCAGAAGCTACAGAAGATACTTGCATGTTCCCCAGAAGACAAAATAATTTAAATTTACCCTGATCTTCAAATGTAATAAGTTCTCTTAATAAGTCCCTCAGTTGTCCTCAGTGTAAAAAAGATGGATCTCAGAATCATAGTCATTGTTGGAAAGGGTTCAAATAAACAAAAATACTGAAAAAGCAAAGAATTTGTAGGACCTCTATTTTTCCTGAAGAACAGTGGGCAGTTTAACTGTTCAGGACAAACAAGGGACTAATGAACAAACAAAAAAAAACACAGCTGTGGATCATTCAGGTAACAACTCAGCATTAAGAATCAAGTGTATGTAAACTTTTGAACAGGATCATTTTTATAAATTAAACGATTATTGTCTCTTGTAGACTATATGTAAACATCTTTTATGCGATATATCTTATTCAGGTCAGTATTAAATAAAAGATAACATGATCCCTCTTATTTTGGTAAAATAGTCACCATTTTGCAGATTCTGCGAAGTGTGTGTAAACTTTTGACCTCAACTGTATTTTATCAAAAATATCTTAATTTGTTTTCCGAAGATGAACGAAGGTCTTACAGGTTTGGAACGACATGAGGATGAGTAATTAATAAACTCATTTTGAGTTGAACTAACCCTTTAAAATGTTAGTCGAAATTTGGATATTCGACAGACACTAAACTTTGTTTTCCACTGTTTGGCTGATGGTTATGTAAAGGTACTCTTTAATTTTGACCTTTTCTGTGCTGTTTTCTCTATAGACTGTATCTACGGCCAGCGAGCTTCGCAAACCCATTTACTGGATCGTGGCGGCCAAAGCCATAGATTACGAACAGATGCTGTTACTGATGGCGGGAGTGAAATGGGACATTAAAGAGATAATGTCACAGCACAACGTCTATGTGGATGTCCTTTTAAAGGTAATGTGTTTGTGAGTCTGTGCGATGGATTTTATGTGCGAGAATAATGCGTTGCCTCCTCTCTGTTCATTTTCACACTGGAGAAGAGCAGGTGGGAGTTCACTTAGATGTGCATCAGTAAAGACCAGCCAACCTTTTCTTCATCTATAGTTCATTCTTGGCAATTTCTTTCTTTCTCTGTAGTCATTTACAACATGGTTTGTTGAGTTTTGAGGACGCTGTCGTACCACAGTAGGAGGTCATTGCTGACATGTCCTATCCACTCATCTGCTGTACTCACCTGACAGGAAGCAGGATGATCGAAATGTGTGGTGTCAGAATGTGTGTGTCAGAAGGTTATCCAGAGGTCTAAAGTTAAGGTTGACGTGCTGCATTTAACTGAGAGAGACAGGCAACTCCTCAAACACTGTGCAAACACTCAGTCAAGTGACGGATGTGATTATGGGTTGACTTTACTGATGAGGTGACAGAATATCAGCTCCTGGATGTTAGAGTCTGGAATTATTTCTTATTTATTTGTAGTTTACATGACAAACAGTCGTAGAGGAGCATTACATCTAAAAAGAAAAAGTAACACAATACAATTACTGTCTTATTGATAGTTCTGTTGTTATTTTACATAGTAGTGTGTGTGTGTGGGATTAGTAAGATTTATAATGTTTTTTAAAGAATTCTCTTATGCTCATCAGGGCTGCATTTGCTTTATCAAAAATACAGAAAAAACAGTAATATTGTAAAATGTTATTAGAGTTTAAAATAGTTATTTTCTATTTTAATAATTTTAAAATATAATTTATTCCTGTGATGCAAAGCTGAATTTTTAGCATCATTACTCCAGTCTTCAGTGTCACATGATCCTTCAGAAATCACTCTAATATGCTGATTTATTACTTTTATTATCAATGTTGGAAACAGTTGTGCTGCTTAATATTTTTTTGGAACCTGTGATTTTTCAGTATTTTTTGATAAATAAAGGTTAAAAAGAACAGCATTTATTCAAAATAAGTCTTTTCAATTTAACACATCCTTGGTGAATAAACATATTAATTTCTCTCTCTCCCCAAAAAAAATAATAATGCAGATTTACTGACCACTTTTAAATGGTAGTTTATATTGTTACAAGTGATTTGTGTTTTAAATAAATGCTGTTCTTTTTAACATTTTATTATTTATTAAATAAGCCTGAAATAAAGTATTATAGGCTCCAAAAAAATATTAAGCAGCAGCTGTTTTCAACATTGATGATGAATTACAATGATTTCTGAAGGATTTTTTATTTAGTTTTATTTTTCCAATACACTTTGAAACCTTGGGGTCTATATGTATGTGTGTGTGTGTGTGTGTGTGTGTATATATGTGTGTGTATATATGTATATATTTATATATATATTCAATTAATTCAATTATTTAGTTATTAGAAGAACTAGAGAACTATATAGAAGAACTGTTTCCATTATTTATGGTAATAAGAAATGTTTCTTGATGAGCAAATCAGCTGTTAGAATGATTTCTGAAGGATGATGTGACACTGAAGACCACAGGAATAAATTATATTTGTAATTATTTAATTATTAAAATAGAATACGGTTATTTTAAAATGTAATTATATTTTACAGTATTACTGTATTTTAAATTAAATAAATGCAGCCTTGATGAGCATAAAAGACTTCAAAAAAAAAAAAATCTTATTGACCCCAAACTTTTAAATGGTAGTTTATATATTACATAGTATTAATAATGATATGTAAAATAATAATATAATGTATAATTAAATATAATGTATGTATAAATGTATAAAATATCTATAATTTAGCAACTTTGCATTATCAGTATTTGATACCTGAACGAATTGCAGCGCTGGCACAGCAGATCAATTCTCATTAACTGAAATAAAGTCCAAGTGCGTAGTCATGTGCAGCGGACCTTGTGTTGTTGAACCCTTGCCCACTCACACAGCTGCATGTTTAAAGTGAGATAATTCAGGTTAAGTGCTGCTCCTCTGGGTGCTGTTGTGGAGAGACTTGTGGGATTTGAACTCTTGAATGAAAGCCCAGTACAGCTGTCACTGTCCCCTGTCACTGTTGCTATTTCGCAAGCAGCGCATTACGAATTCATGGAAATGCTACGTCTAGGTTATAATTTACCAGCCCAATTGTGACTTCCACTGAAGCAAACAAACATGTTTATGCCCACGACGAGTAGACTTGATTGATATGTTTACCCTAAGGTTGCTAGTTAGCTTTCTTCATGCAGATTTTTATTCTTCCTCCAATTTTTTTTCCTCTTGCCTAATGACTGTGCCTCATGAATTCCTCTAGATTGAAAGATCACGGTATCAATTATTTGTCAGGATCTGAATTATTTAAACGGTCAGGCTTTGCGAGTCACATGCAGAATTTGAGGGGCAAGTTTAAAAGGGGAAAGTTATCCCGTGTCTCAGCTAAGTATAAGTGGACTGAGGGTGTCTCATTCCTTTGCATGTCCACATCTCTTCTATAACCTCTGCTCATTAGCCTATATGAATTTTGCATGGAGTTAGGGAGAGATTTGAATGGCTGACGCATATATTGAGACAAAAAAGGCTCCGGGAGCAGATGGGGTTTCACAATTGAATTATCTCTTTGGCTTATTTGCTGAGGAAGCTCGATGAATCCCGAAATATGCATAATCATGTGGATTTACATAAGTTCCTGATCTGAGCTGCAAAGTTTTAGCGGGGAATGTAATGGAGCTTGGCTGCTAATGAAGAAATGAGGCTCACCTTTGTGCGCCCACTATGCTGAGTGAAGCCGCCGTGGCCGTTTCTCCCGGTGCCATCGTTGTAACCCTGCGCCAAGTCTGTTTGTTGAAGCCAATTTGTCTGGGTTTGCCAAGTTGACTGAATTAATTATGTAACTGTGGAAATACTGCAGTGACTCACATTGACTCTTGCTTTATTTAAAATTACCACGAAAATGGCCCATAAAGGACATTCCCTATATGTATTAGTAAATGTCACAATTAGTTGCCTGTATTGTAGACTGTTATTTGTCTCTAACTGCTATGTACTCAGTAAACCGCTTCTTATTTCTATAGGTTAAAGTAAGCTGTTTTTTTTTTTCTTTCAAAAATGAAAATTGTCATCATTTAAAAGCCATTCTCAACCTTTTTGAAATAATTTTTCAGCTGTTTTATCCAAACAATGCAAGTCAATCTGGATGAAACAGCACTGGACCCCTTTGACTAATGTTGTAAGGGGGGAAAATATTCAAAATGTTTTCTTTTCCCAAGTTATTCCAGTTTAGAACAAACAACAATGTACTATTGCACAATGTCTTGTCGAATGTTCCCATTCCAAAGTCTTGTATTGCTTCACATTGTTTCCATAAACCAGAAAATGTTTAATATTCAAAATATTTGAGAGATGTGAAATGTATTTTAACATTTTGTAATAGACAAGTTAAAACCACTATTATTTAAGCCACAGTTTGCCCCAAAGTATCTGACACGGCTAACAATTTAGCTAATCTATTGACAAATAATTTACATGATTTTTATAAATAGCCAGTGTATCAACATTTATTTCAGATTTATTTTTAGACTTTGTTGTTTTATATATATATATATATATATATATATATATATACTTAAAACCGTGGAACCCAGTTTCCACTACCGAATAAAACATACAAAAAGGTAATTGCGACTTTTTTCTCCCAATTTTCTGTCCCAATTGAGTTTGCATCTTGCAATTATGACTTTTTTTATCATAATTGTGAGATGTAAAATCACAATTGCATGAAGAAAAAAAAAACCTCACAATTCTTATTGGTTTCAGTTTTGTCACATACTAACTTACTAATAATATCAAGATCATTTAAAATACAATGGAATTCCCAAAGTTGTATGATCAATCAAAAACGGAGACAGCCTATAAATATATAAAAAAAAATCCAATTATGTGTAAAATGTCATAGTTAACTGTCTGACATGAAAACTACGCTAGTCATTGTCCCATAAAATGATAAATAGCAAATAACACATGTGCTATTTTCATTATGTTTTGTTTATTTTGTTTTTAGTAAAATCAAATGTGACCTTGTTGTTTGCCACTACGCTTTCACTACGATTCTAGCGATTCCACCACTTGCCGCATCCCGTTTTAAACGTCTTCAGACAGAGCGTGAACACAAGCACGGGACCATTTTGTTAATTTAATTATCTTTTCATCATTGTTTTTGACACATTTTCGTGTAGTTACTGGTTGTTTTAAGTCTTGCCCGATGTGGCCTTACAATATAGCGGCTCCCTCTTGTTTACATCCCAGAATGCACTGCGCAGTGACGTCGGTTGCCAAGCTGTAGATGACAGCTCAGAAGTGACATTTCAGTTCTTTAGGATGTAAGGGGGTTAAGCTTTTGTGTAGTTTTTCATCAGACACCACAAAGGCAAACCAAGGTTGTTTTTTTTAACTCAAGACTTGCTAGAAAGAATTTTTTCCAAGGACTTGCTAGAAATCAAAAACCTTTCAGTTTGCATTGCTTTAATGCTTATCAACATGACTGAGAGTGGATAATCTTATCTATGTTTGCTGTGATTAGTTTCTTGGTATGAATTCTTGCAGGAACTATAAATTATATTTAGATACTTAGAAACCATAATTTTGAGACCAGCACTTTCACGTTCTTTTTTTTAAAACCATATTTCAAAGTTGTAAAATAAAAGGTTATTTTAAAACTAATTCAGGAAGATTAAAGGTAGCAGAATAACCCAGACATCTTGCACAGCAGTTTTAGTGCTCTTGGCTTTGTATCAACATTCAAGGTGCGAGCCCACGGTACATGTAGTCCTTGGCTCTCAAATGAGCCATATGTCATTGTGTTAAAAAAGTTATGGGCGGGTTTTCCTGTCACAAGTGAAAGAGAAATGGGCTCGAGCACAGCTGAATCAACACCTCCATGAGTAGCCGGCTTATACAGTGCAGGTTTTGGTACGTGGCATGGCTTTATCGAGACATCTGCACTGCAGAGACGGTTTCTTTGAATAGCCTGAATCCTGTAGGTTTGACAGCCTTGTCTGCCAGTACGGCTCCAATGAACATTTATAGACTGCTGTTTCCACTTCTCCGATTCTGTGATTAATTTACACCATTGTTGGGATTTCTGGACTTGTACGGCATGCTGAAATAAAACCGCTCTAGCCCGTTCGTGACCCCTCATCCAGATGGTTCCAACACCACCCAATAAGAACGCTGTGATGGTTAAGGTCAACGATTAGCAGCAACTGTAAGACTTTGTTCATCTTCAGAACACAAATTAAGAATTTTTAATAAAATCTGAAAGCTTTCGGACCCCGCTTAAACAGCAGTCAGTGGTTCAACCACAATGATCACAAATAGTACACAGAGCAAAAACTGACACAGAAGAGAAGAAATTGATAAATAAAGTTATTTTTGTTTTGTTTGCACACAGAAAATATTCTCATAGCTTCATAAAATTAAGGTTAAACCTTCGATGTCACATGGACTATTTTAATGATGTCCTTACTACCTTTCTGGATCTTCAATGTGTCAGTTGTGTTGCTGTTTATGCTGGGTCAGAAAGCTCTCAGAGTTCATCAAAAATATCTTAATTTGTGTTCTGAAGATGAACGAAGGTCTCACAGGTTTGGAACGACAATAATTAATGACAGAAATTTCATTCTTGGATGAACTGTCCCTCAAAGGGTCAAAGACAACTAACAGTGTCCCCAATAAAGCAGTCTTTTAGCAAAGGTTAAAACACACATTCAAAGTTTTTAGAAATGTACTTTTTTGTGGGTTTCATGTAGTTTTGAAAAATGTTCATGCCATTTTTAACAAATACCCTGTAGTGTGACCAAGTAAAAAGTAATCTGTTTCCTTGTTGAGTATACTAATCTGTTTTTAAAAAGTATTTTTCACAAATATTGTGAATTTTTTATTCATAAATGTCATTATTTTTTTGTTTTTGACTTTATATATATATATATATATATATATATATTAGTCATTCCATTTGTACAATTTTAATAATGATTTTTCAATATTTATTATCATGACATTGACCCATCATCAACTGTTTTTTTGTTTTTGTTTTTTTGCAGGAGTTTGAGAAGTTCAACCAGAGACTGGGAGATGTGTCGAAAATAGTTCGGATTCCTCTGCCTGTGTCCAATGTCTTATGGGAGCACTGCATCCGTCTGGCCAACAGGACATTAGTGGAGGGGTAAGTGCGCTACCAAGCTGAACCAAATGGGTGTGGATGTATACGAGACCACCTGCTCTCAGATAAATCTCCTACCACAGAGTGTTTTCATTGGAAAACTGGCCATCACAAACCACTCAGCCCTTTCCCAAACAAAGAAAATAGCTTGCAGGATACAGCTTCAGTGAGTACAGCAATGGCCGGAGACCTCCTGTGCTGTGTCAGTAACGCTTCACATTGGTAGTATTGATGGAACTAGGTTTTACAGTGCTTTGTATTTGTATTTTATTTTTTAAATCCCCTAATGAATTAAACACAATTACCTTTAGCCATGTATTTCTCCTCTTACATTTCTCATTTACGAACAGTATTTACCTCTCAGCTTCTCCTCAAGGATTTGCCTATATTTGGCTCTGTTCATGTTGTCGCAGAGTTTTCAGTTCTTCCTGTTGAAAAGCAACCACAGAATAGGGCGATGTCGCGGTCTTGTTTGGTATTTTTGGTATTGTGCTGTATTTGGTGTGCCAAACATAGCACATCACGTTCAGGCCAAAGAGCTCAAGTTTAGTCTCATCAGACCACAAAATATTCTTCCAATAGATTTCATGTTTTGTGACAAGGCTTCTAGCAAATTCCAGGCTGACTTCATGTTGGCTTGTCTCAAAAGTGACTTACTTCTGGCTGATCTCCCCAAAGAGACATAAGACGTCAAAAGCTCAAACACTTGCTGTTGTCTAGACAGTTTTTCCCCTTTCAGTCAGAAAGCTCTGGAATTCCATGTAGTCCATCTGGCATCTTGGTCATTTTTCTTACAAATGCCTTTTTTATCCCGTTGCTCGGTTTTGTAAGATGGGCTGACCTTAGAAGTGTTTGGGTTGTGCCATGCTCTTTCCGTTTTGCTTTAATGGACGTAGAAGGTTAAAAGCTTTGGCAGGCTTTTTATAACTATCTGCTTTCCTCCTAACAACTTCTTCTTGAAGTTGCTCCTCAGGCGGATCTCAGTTGATTAAATCTTCCCACAAAGTCAGTGATATTTATACTACAAGCAAGCACAAGTGAACACAAGTGGATGAGCACGAAGCTGCTACCCTGATCACTGAATAATTGAATATCTCACCCAGTATAATTGAAATGTATTTAACAGAAAGGATGAATACAGTAAAACAGAAATACTGTGAAATATTACCAGGGGTGCATGAAGTTTTTCAGTCTGGTTTTAATGAGAGCAATTGGAGATTTGGTGCTCACACTGTACATACTGTGACCTATTAATTCTAATAATTAATAAAATTAATAATAATAATTTTATAGTTAAAAAATAAAATAATAAACAAAATAATACAAACACAAAACCTGTCAATAAGGGTCAATTTTTTTGAAAGTGAGATTTATACATCAGCTGAATAAATAAGCTTTTCATCAATGTATATTTTTTAGGATAGGACAATATTTGGCCGAGATACAACTATTTAAAAATCTGGAACCTGAGGGTGCAAAAAATCAAAATATTTAGAAAATCACCTTTAAAGTTGTCCAAATGAAGTTCTTAGCAATGCATATTACTAATCAAAAATTAAGTGTTGATATATTCACGGTAGGAAATTTACAAAATATCTTCATGGAACATAATCTTGACTTACTATCCTAATGATTTTTGGCGTAAAAGAAAAATTGCTACTTATGATCGGTTTTGTGGTCCATGGTCACAAATAAAGTGTGATAATACCATTATATTTTTGCTCCTTTTTATGAATTTTCAACATTTTCAAACCTTGAAGTACTGCTTCATATTTTTGTTAAAACCCTGATACTTTTTTCAGGATTCTTTAAAAATAGAATAAACATTAAATTGATTAAAAAGAACAGCTTTTAATGAATTTAATGCAAACTTGCTAAATAAAGCTATTAATTCCTTTTCTACACACGCTATACGCTATAAAAGCAGAGTTGTTTTTGTATTTTTCTAGGACTTCCTCCAATAATATATAAACTTTAAAGTAAATGTCTAACAAAAGGCAAATGCACTGTTGGCGAGATGCTTTTAAACCACTTTTTCTCTTCTTCTTTATTCCTCTGCCTAAATTGTGTTTTTACTAGCGAGAAGAGCTTTGGGCTTTTTCAATTATGGCTTGGCTGGCAGTGATTGTTTTGAGTGATGCAAACCCTTTATCACTGGGGATTTGTGGGTGTGCGAAAACTTGTGCTACGTGTTGATGATATTTGATTTAAAGCAAGAAACACTGAGATTTTCAGCTACCTCATCGATCTTTTGTTTGGAACAACTCTCATCTTTGTATTTATGTGAAGGAGTGTTTTTCCTCCCATTTTTAACTTTTTTCCTGAGGCGTGCTCATACTGTAGATATTGTAAAAATGCATTATTTCTGTGAGGATTTATCAAATGTCTGTAATGACTTTGTGCCATGAGGAGAATGGCTTTGTTGCTCTCAAATAGCTGCATATATAAATCCATCAATGTTGTTTGATTTCTTCATATTTATTATTCCTTCTTGTTTCCTCTTCTTACACCATCCTTCTTGCACGGATCTGCTTGCCATTAGCCGAGAGCCAGATTATTGTAAATGAACCTCAGGGAAGTTTGTGTGGCACGGTGCGACAAGCAACTTAGAAGCCATGTCTTCTCTGGAGAGCTGTTGTCAACCTGTCTTCCATCGTTCTTTCCTTACCCCAGTATATTATCTTCAGTGTGTTGGCAATCTTGCAGCTCACAGACTTCCAGAGAAGCTCTTACTGGGAGCACATTTGACATGAATTGACAGGCACCTCTTGACTTCAGAGAGGTTTTTCATAGTAAAGCTTCACTGCAGGATTTAGTCAAAAGTGAGAATAAAATGTATCAGAATAATGCATTTCTCTAGCCATGTAATTCATTGATAATTCATTCCTGTAGCTTGGAAGCAATCACACACTGTCCGGAGATGTACAGGCTTTTTTTAAACAACTAAAAAGCCCAGTGCAGGCGGTCGACAGAGTGACTTGGTTAAAATCACAGTTTGGTGCATTCCTTAGTAGTTGGTCCTCTACAGTCTGCGTACTCCATGTGTACGAAAGCGGTGCACATTGAGACTGAAACACCCTGAGAACCTTAAAGGGATAGTTCACCCAAAAACTGAAAGTTCTGTCATAAATTACTCACCCTCATGTCGTTTTAAACCCGTAAGACCTTCGTTCATCTTCAGAACACCAATTAAAGGTATTTTTGATGAAATCCTATAGCTTTCTGACCCTGCATTGACAGCAACACAACTACCACATTTAATTCCCAGAAAGTTAGTAAAGACATGGTTAAAATAGTCCATGTGACATCAGTGGTTCAACCTTAAGTCTTTCATTGGTGAGTTTAATATATTCTATCTGACCCCCCAGAGTGAGTTTTTTTTGTTTGTTTGCGCTGCCGTTCAGAGAGTTAAGTCAGCCGGATTTACAGCACATAAATCCACCAGCTTCTACCGAAATACATGCAAGTAAGTGGCTGGTGAACTGGGAAAGGAATGGAGTGAATTATATCGTTACTTACACTATGTGTATCTGATATGAATAAAACATGTCGGCAAATTATACTTGAATGAATTGTTATAGCTGCTTCCGTAGACATCCGTGTGTATTTTACAAACTCTAAATGTATTGTTTTACTAGTACTTATGAGTATTTAAATGTCTGAAACCTAAAATAAGCGTTATGTGGTTGAAAACACTGTATAATTGTGATTATATGACAAGCGCAGCGCCAGCCAACGTGCAAAAACACAGTTTGAATTTGGCAGTTGCGTGATGTCACCGAATGTCCTAAATCCCATATGTGGGACCTTACTCCCAGGGGCACAGAAATAAGAATCCCATATGTGGGACCGTACCGCTCAAAGGGTTAATTTTATAAAGCTATTAGAATATTTTTTGTGCACAAAGAAAACAATAACAACAACTTTGTTAAACAATTTCTTCTCTTCCGTGTCAGTCTCCACCACATGTTCATGAGAGTACCATGATGCATCAAAAAGTACAGTTTTATTCAAAATTATTCAACCCCCTTGACATTTTGCTGCAGAGAACAAAATTTTGTGAAACCAATTCAACAAAGGCATCATTAAACTATTAGAGAAAGTTTATTAATACACATTTGAGTAATTTTGAGAACGTAAGTTGATGAATAATGAAACAAAATCAAATTGGCCCTAAACGTTCATGTTCAAACTTATTCAACCCCCAAAAGTAAACTTTGGTGCAGAATCTTTTATTCTTTAAAACCACCAATAAATGCTGCTTAGAAGCTTCTGTCACCTCTCTGCTGCAATTTTGGCCCATTCCCCGCCTGAATAAGCTTTCACATCACTGGTAATCCGTGGTTTTCACATTGCCACTGCTTTCTTTAAATGCAACCAAATATTTTTAATGAGAGTTAAATCTGGAGACTGAACAGGCCACTCAAGAACATTCTATGGCTGATCCCTGAACCAAGCATAAGTAGATTTGGATGTATACTTTGTGATAATTGTCCTACTGGAGAGTCCATTGATCATTAGTTTCAGTCTTTGCACCAAAGGCATCAAAATTCTTGTCAATATGGCCCGATACTTCAAAGAATCCATGATATCCTTCATACAGTCATGTTTTCCACTATCTGCTACAGTAAAACAACCCCATATACATGACTAGCCCACCTCTTATAAGCTTTGCCTTTTTTTACACCAGACATACCGTTGATCCATAGGCCCAAAAAGTTTGTTTACAACACTCCGTAACATTCTTCCTGAACTCCACCGTTCTATTCAAACAAATTTTAGTGGTTTCAAGTCTGCCTTTTTGTTGCTCTTGGTCAAGAGTTGTATTCGGCAAGATGCTCTGCATTGAAATGTTGTTCCCTCATTTGGTCAGGTCATCTTGCAAGTCTTCGGCTGTACATTGCAGGTTTTTCTCAGTAGCTCTGATCAAACATTTTATGATATTGTGCTTTTTTTTTGTTCAACACCCTCAAAGGTTTTCTGGTACAACACACTTTAAACTAAGGAATAAGGCTGCCAGCTGTGTCTCTGGGTACTTGCAATTTTTATAACATCCTGGATCTTCAGAAAAGCTTTTATTTGTAAAGTACTACAGTCTCTGGGGGGTTGAATAATTTCAGTTGCAACTATGTTCTCATAGCTTCCTAAAATTAAGGTTGAACCACTATTTTAACGTGGTCCTTGCTACCTTTCTAGGCCTTGAATGTTTCAGTTGCGTTGCTGTCTATGCAGGTTCAGAAAGCTCTCAGAATTCATCAAAAATAATTTAATTTGTGTTCTGAAGGTGAACGAAGGTCTTATAGATTTGGAATGACATGAGGGTGAGCAATTAATGACAGAATTTTTATTTTTGGGTTAACTATCTAAAGTGAGCTTTAGAAGTGTAAAAATGTAAGATATGAAAAAAATAGGGGGCGTAAGCATGCATAATTTAAAATCTATTATCGACCGATCCTAATAAATTAATAAACTGATACAGGCAGATAATCAGTATGGTAATTATATATTTCATCAAATAATCTATTAGATATTAGGGTTAGGTTTAGGGTTGCAGCAACATCAACCTTTGATTTTAGAGGTAGCTGTTCAAAAGGATGTTTTTTGCTAAGACAAAATATATAGTTGATAAGAGCATGGCCTAGCATAGATTGTCAAGCACCTCCTGGCAGGAATCAGCTGTACACCTGCATCATAAGGTCAAGGGCCACTTGTTTGAAAATGGCAGAGCACAATCTTCGAGGGCAGGTTGTTTGAAAGAGGTGATAAAGAGGCTGTCTGTGTGCAGCTGGAGCAGTTTGTATCTGCTAGCTTCGCCGCTTTTTCTGCCTGTGCAGTTTCTTTCAAAACTGAACGGTGATTGTAATCGCAGAGAGGTACCGCTCTCTGTAATCATCAGATGTTCAGGTAGGCAGCATCCACAGCGTTTTGTAAGCTGAGAAATTTACCATCATTGTATATGTGATTAAAGGCTGGGATAATTCCTGAAACATTAATAATAAAAATGAAATGCCGGAAAAAGTCAGTTGTGTACGAATGAACTCTACCTGACTGTTTTTGCCTCTAGCTATAGACCTACTGTCAGTATGTGTTCACACAGCATCACATGGGTCAACAGCATAGGTAGACCTGTGGTGGGCCGTGCCCCATCTCCAGGCAAAATGTTTTTTTTACTTTAAAATGGGTTTTACTTTGTTTAATGTTTTGTGTTTCCTTTATAAAATAAATATAAAGTAAATACATTTTTGCTGTGGTACAGTGTATTAAAAATAGTTTGTTAAAAAAAGGCTATCTCATGACTAAGTAAATGTTTTACAAGATGGCTAATTTGTACAACCTCACTTACACATTTTTGTACGTTTTCTGTAAGGGGTAGGTTTAGGGGTGGGGTTAGGGGTGGTTATTCATACAAATTCCTACGAATTTGCCACCTCGTAAAATACGTAGGTTTTTTTACGAAATATACAAATTTGTACAAGCCAGGTCGTACAAATTCATACGAATTAGCCACTTTGTAAAATATGTGCGAATTACCGTGAGAATGGGTAGAAATTTTAGACCTTTTTTTACTCACCCACAATGTTTATCACTACTCTAGCAGCTAGCAATGAGGCATAGTTTTCTGTTTATAGTTTAGCGTCATTTATGGCACCTACTGTATCCGTTACCGTTCTTTTTCTTCTTCTTCTTCTGCTCTGAAAGTCTATGGTAGTCCTGCTTGCGGGAAAGTTGTGAAATTTGGCACACTGATAGAGAACAGTCTCAACATTAACCACAGCAAATTTGGAGTCTCTAAATCAAAATCAAGTGCCACCACTTGTCCAAAAGTTCACTTTTGTTTATGCTAATAACTTTTGAACCGTAAGGTACAGAAGCAAAATTCTTTTTTCCTTGGCTCATGCAGAGTCAAATGAATCATTACTTTTAGTCTTTGTACCTAAGGCATCACAATTCTTGCAAATATGGCCTGATACTTCAAAGAATCCATGATATCCTTCATACGGTCATGTTTTCCACTTCCTGCTACAGCAAAACAACCCCATAACAGGACTAGCCCACCTCCATGTTTGGCGATGGAGATAGTGTTCTTCTGCTTATAAGCTTTGCCTTTTTCGCACCAGACATACCATTGATCCATAGGCCCAAAAAGTTCCAGTTTGTTCACATCACTCCATAAAACATACTTCCAGAACTCCACAGGTCTATCTAAACTAATTTTAGTAGTTTCAAGTCAGACTTTTTGTTGTTCTTGGTCAAGAGTTGTATTCGGCAAGATGCTCTGCATTGAAATGTTGTTCCCTCATTTGGTCGGGTCCACTTGTCCAAAGCTTCACTCTTGTTTATGCTAATAACTTTTGAACTTTTAAAACTTTTGAATAACTTAATGCTAATAACTTTTGTTTTAATTAGCCTACTCTAATGAAACTGGTCTTGATATATTCCTTAGATCATGCTGAGAACATCAATACCAATTATGCCATAACTGGATGAACTTCCTGTCTGCTATTTTGATTTATTTGAAAACCTACTTTTTGAACTCCTCCTCGACAGTTGCTCTGATTTTCACCAAAATTGAGTCAGATCATCTTCAGACATTGCTAACAAAAATTTATGGATTTCATGTTGATAGACTAAACCATTTTTGTATAACGACGCAACAGATTTGAGGCATGATGCAAAAATTACTCTGAGGCTGTATCTGTGCAAAGTTTTGACATATTGACACCAAACTATGTGTGTGTCATTGACACCTCACACAGAACACACCACATCGATTTGATAACAGTGCCATCTATTGGTCAAAAATGATAACCCATTAAATCATATTACTAGTGGTTGTTTTATGATTTTCCATCCGTTTTGATTAATATTATCTTAAAATGGCTTTAGTTGCTCTGATGCTTGCTGCTTGCATGCCTAGCATGCCTAGTGCCTGGTCCCGTAATTGCTGCTTGCAGCTATATTTTCTTTTTCTTTTTCTTTTTTTTTTTATTTTTGATATAGTTTTATTTTATTTATCATTACTTTCGTACACATACTATGCATATCAAAAACATTTAACCTTTAAAAGTACCATTACAAGTAATTATGGTAAAGAGGCCCATTACCAACCATCTTCCAAAACTTTAGCTATTTCATCCTAGCATCAAGTCTAATGATTTTCAGCCGTTTTTGCAAGTAGACTCCGCCAGCGCAGTGCCGAGTTGCATTTCAAATCATTGCCGGCCATCAAGCAGAACGTGACAGGAAGAAGAAAGGAGGCAGGGAAACAGAGGGATATATTGGCAGACTGGATATACTCAATAGGCCCAGCAATATCTTTCCCCTCACAGAAAGTAATTACACTGCTGTCAGCCAAAAAGTAAACAGGGGTCTCAACAGCACTGAACTCTGCATGGATGCTTGTTTACCTTGGATGCAGCTACACTGTAAATCGATGCTTTGGTTGTTTTGGATGCTTAAAGCTCAGGTCTGCTTGCGAGAGCCACAAGCTGTACAAATCAAAAGGTGGCAAAATGAACAAATGGCACATTTGACCAAAAATGGCCCTTAGCGTTTTGTGTCTCTCACCAGTCAAAGGCTGAGTTGTCTTTTGGCTCAAATGCCATATCCCACAGTTTGTCTCTATTAATATTATGTGAGCTGAAAACCAGAAGTGTGGAGCACCTGTGCTGATTTATTATTTTATGAGTATACACCCCTATATTTTATCATTCCTAACATGCCTTTACATTTAGAAGGGGACCTAGAAACAGAAATAATGATCTCAGCTATTATAAATCTTGTTAATGGCTTTCTGGAAGACTGACTTTTAATTGGTCAATCACTGCATTGTTGCTCTATTTATTGATGTATTCTTAATGACATCCCATTTACATTATGGTGACCTAGTGGTTAGCAAAGTTCCAGGTTCAGTCAGTAGTACGGCATAAGGTTGCATGTAAACCAGAGAGTTGTGCTAATGAGTGAGACACTTAACCTGAGCTTACTGTAGGGGACTGTCTCAACAATTAATGTAGCATAAACTGTCAACAGTTAATGAATGCCCTTTATCTGTCTGATGCACACTCACCTCTGCTCTCCTTCTCTCCTGCTGTCTTCCAGCTATGCAAATGTGAAGAAATGCAGTAATGAAGGACGTGCGCTCATGCAGCTGGACTTCCAGCAGTTCCTGATGAAGCTGGAGAAGCTCACCGACCTCAGACCAATTCCAGACAAGGAGTTCGTAGAGACCTACATCAAGGCATACTACCTTACTGAGAATGACATGGAGCAGTTCATCAAGAACCACAGGGTAAGATGGATGACGCCTGACAACACAGTGTAGGCAGTAGGGGTGTAACGGTACATGTATTCATCCCGAACCGTCACAGTGTGGGCGTCACGGTTCGGTTCATGCAGTCAGACGACAAATCAGTCATAGTCAATCAATCCAAAAGGGGGCGCGCATGGTAATGTACCGCTAACCGTCACAACAGAAAAGGGCAGAAGAAGAGGCAATCTACGCACCAACCCAAAACTAGAAAAACGAGTTCAGATGGCATGCAAGGGTTCGAAGAACCGCCTACTTGTTTTAAATCAGCAGTGTCGAAAAGTTTCAGGTTCTAGAGAATTCTGAAAAGAGGAGAAAGTACTGTACCAGGCAAATCAATCTCACTGTTGGCGAAGCATATAGGAAGACAAACATGTGGGGGTTTATATGAAAGTATCTCTGAGAGGAACTGACCATCTTTAGAATTATTTTGATGGCATCTTCTTTCCTTTCACCTCCATATAATGCATATTAAAGTAGTGTTTAAAAGCGCAGATGCTTTGTTTACAGCGGTAACAAAGAAAACACTGTACGTCGCTGCTGTTCCATAAGCACCACCTGCTGTCAGAGAGTGAATTAGCAGTTTCATTCAGTCCCTCTGCAATTTTTGTTTTGTGTATGCGTCTTATGCGTCTACACTAAATCAAATAAAAAACAACTGTTCATGCTACAAAACCAAGGTACATATCTAACGATGGCTTCTGTGTACCGTTACACCCCTAGTAGGCAAGTTGTTAAAAGGTGCTAAATAGATTTTCCATATTGCTAAATGCTTTGAAATTGCTGAAAAGTGTTTATTCCTACATTCAAGTAAAAGCACATCAATGGTAATCAGATCAATAGCAATCAAGGCTAAATGAAGTCAACAATATAAAATATTGTGTTATATATATTAGTGGTGTCAAAATTAGCGCGTTAACACAGGCGATTAATTGTTTTAATTTCAGCACGTTAAAAATATTTAACGCAATTAACGCAGGGGCAGGGCTAGGTTTGGCCATCCCACTCAGCGTTGCCAAGTCTGGTGATTAAAACAGCCTTAAAACACTGCATGTAAGTATTTATTATTTATGAGTCACATTTAAAGCAGCATTAGATTCAAATCAAGTTTTAAATTTAAAAGAGGAAATTAATAACTTAAGTAATTATAACCTTTATCTCTGTTTAATTTAGAATTTAGTGTTTGATAACTTTATTAAATTAGGCTATATTTTCTTCCTGAGGGGCACAGGTAGCTATATGACATTTATTGTAATGGGTTTATGTGAAGATTGTTTTAAATTCACTTAAATTAGATGTTTTTTTTAAAGTCTAATAAATGTTAAAGTGATAGCTCTCAGTTATTCTGTAATGTTGAATGGCAATGGTTAAATATTAGGAAAAAAAATCATAAAGACATCATTTGGAATCAGTGATACTTGTCTTCAGTCAAAAAAAAAGATGGCATTAAACAAATATTAAAAATATACTTTCTTTGTTGTCTCCACATTAATTTAAAGATTGAATGTGAAATATTGAAATATAAAAGTATAATTAAAACTCTGATGTCAGGTGGTATTAATCACGATTAATTTCCGAAAAAATGCGATTAATTAGTCTTTGTTTTTTTAAATCGATTGGCACCACTAATTTATATATAGAGAGAGAGAGAACCGAATCTTAAATTGATTTAGCTAAATTGTAAAATTAAAATATTTATTCATAAAGAGTGAATACGGGTAATGTACTAAAATACTACAAATCTTAAAACTGTGGATCAAAAATATTAAAGCATTGATTAAAATTTATCAGGATGTCTACCATTTTACCTGTATTCATCTTATTTAATATTATATTTCATATTATATTTCATATCATGTTTATATTTAAAATGAAGCATACATTGTATTTTATAATAATATGTGACCCTGGACCACAAAACCAGTCTGAAGTCACTGGGGATTATTTGTAGCAATAGCCAAAAATACATTGTATGGGTCAAAATTATTGATTTTTCTTTTATGGCAAAAATCATCAGGAAATTAAGTAAAGA
>JAHKKF010516453.1:0-20510 GCA_019740295.1 Labeo calbasu | reverse complement strand
GAATTTTTAACCAAAGTATATTACAGACTTTTCATTAAGACCCTAAAGAATCATATCAACTTGTGGAAAATGGGCATCCGATGACCCCTTTAAAAAAATGAATATTTAAACACTTTTTAACCATAAATGCTCGTCTTGTCTAGCTCTGTGTGTACTCTGTGCACTCCAGTTCAAGACAGTTAGGGTATGTCAAAAATAACTTCCATCTCAATTTGTCCTCCAACTTCAAAATCATCCTACATCGCTGTTTTACCTATTTTGTAAAGGGCGAAAAGAAAAGACGAGAATTTAAGGTTAAAGATTATATAAACTGTACTTCTTTTTTTTAGAAAATAACCAATTGTTTTGCTAGCTAACACTCTTATTCCTTGGTTGGTATCATGTAGAGGCCCTTTAAAGCTACACTGAAACTGCATTTTATTCTTGAATCCGTTGAGCACCACTGAAGTCCACTATATGGAGAAAAATTCTGGAATGTTTTCCTCAAAAACTTTAACCACCCTCATGTTGTTTCCAAACCAGTATGACTTTCTTCTGTGGAATATGATATTTTTAAAAATGTTTCAGTGTTTTTGTCCATACAATAAAAGCCAGAAAGGTTGTATGAACAAAAATAGCTTCAGCATTCTTCAAAGTATCTTTTTTTGTGTTCTGCACAAAGTCAGACATACAGGTTGGGAACAACACGAGCGGGGTTAAATGATGACCACATCTTCAGCAATCAGTCACACATCACAATTGAATTACGTAGGTAAAAGTGTGTACCTTATAGCCAACGTGCTGCGTGAGAGCGCTCTCAGCCTGGATCTCCTGTAGTTTCTGTTTCTTGAGCTTTTTCAGCTCCAGTAGCTCCTTGTACTCCGGCAGGTGCCTCAACTCCATTGGTATCCCGTCCTCATCCTGAAACATCACAGCAGGGTCACGAACAGTAAAACATTTAACAGCTCACCACATATCAGCTGTCACTGCTACAAAAGACTTTTCGTACTATTCAAGTCTGAATCTTTAGCACAAAACCTAATCTTTACTAACTACTTAATGAGTCTGGAATATTATTCTTCAGTGACTCACTGTTATTATTTCTTTATTTTTCTTAGGGCAGGTTGAAGCTACATTTCCTGATCCTGTCCTTGCTATATTTCTGGTCACAACATAAATAAAAATCAAAAGTCAATTTGATATTTGAGAAGTAATTCAAGTATTGTCAAAAACACCATTTTCCAAATAATTATAATATGCTTGCCATGACAAATTTTCTGAAAATAGTTATATTACTGTCAGGTAGTAACAACAGAGATAGTGTGAAATTAACTGGAGATTAATTGTGAAAATAATATTCAAATTTCATCAGTAAAAAGTATTGTATATACATTATACAAATGTTTGGTGAGCATTAGATTTTTTTTTTTGGAAAAATCTAAAAATACAGTAAAAAGTAATGTGAAATATTATTACAAATTAAAGCAACTATTTTCTATTTTAAAATATTTTAAATTGTTTTCCTGTGATGGGAAAGCTGAATTTTCAGCATCATTACTCCAGTCTTTAGTGTCTCATGATCCTTCAGAAATCATTCTAATATTCTGATTTGGTGCTAATATATACATATATATATATATATATATATATTTTTTTTTTTTTTTTTTTCAGAATTCTTCGATGAACAGAATGTTCAAAACAACAGCATTTATCTGAAATTAAAACATTCTGTAACATTTTAAAATGTCACTTTTGATCAATTTAATGAATTTAAAGTCATTTTATTACTGCAGGGTTTATATGGGAAAAGCTCCATTTCCAATATTTTTATGCAGGCTTTACATATGGCTTGTGATGTCATGATCTGTAGTAAGTCTATATTTGGTGCATGTAAGGTTCAGTGATGCTCGGCAATGCACGACTGGTTATGTTCTCTGCAGGGTCCGCTGACCGGTGTCGCGTAAAGGTTACATATCACAGACAGAGAAAATGTCAAGCCACTGCAGTCAGTTCACAGTCACTCAACACACAGCCCTCTTTACACAGTTCAGCTGAGGAGACGCAAACAGAGTCGTCTCTAATGATTCTGGCAGCGGTGTCTGTCAAAAGGCAGCTCATCATTATCAAATGATCAAACATCAAGCAATCCCAACTGTGAAAATGCCAGTTTGCGGTCTTTAATGGATTTCCTGTTTGAGAAAGGCCATCAAATGTTTGCCAGAGGGGAAGAGAGGAAGTCGCTATGATGAAACAAAATGGCTTTCAAAAAGCAGAATTTTTCATCAATCGATTTCAGGTATTTATTTTTCCCTTTTCAACTTCTAAATCAATTTGCTTGAATATGATCTATAAAATGCTGTGGCTCTCACTGGTTTAATCATACATGTATTTTTCTGATGATTAGTGACCCCATCAATAACAGCCCACCCGAAGTGGGAGTTCTCAGATTTAGTTGGACCTGAACTGTGAGATCTTAACCAGTACTGACCGAATCATCCGCTCCATTATCCTGGAGGCTGTTAAAGAAGTGAGAACGTTCATCCTCGTCATCCATGTAGACTGGCGGCTCGTATGAGGTGAGGAACGTCGAGGGCCTGTACAGGTGTTTATTGAGGTGGTGCTGCCGCTTACTGGAGGCCTGCAATTATAAACATGTCATGTCAGTAAATATGCACTGTACAGCATTTTTAAAAAAAATGAATTGTGATAACTTAATATACACTACCAGTCAAATGTTTTTGAACAATAAGAATCTAAAGCACAGCAAAAACAGTAACATTTTGAAATACTTGAAAATACTTTCTATGTGAATACACTTTTGTTTTTTTTTTTGTTTTTTTACACAAATTACAGAAATTTATACTTTTATTTAGCACTTTAAATTGATCAGAAGTGATGATAAAGACATTTATAATGTTACAAAAGATTTCTATTTCCGATAAATGCTGTTCTTCTGAACCTTCTATTCATCAAAGTAAACAGAAAAAAAATCTACTTGGCTGTTTTCAACATAATACATTTTTTGAGCAGAAAATCAGAATATTAGAATGATTTCTGAAGGATCATGTGACTGGAATAATGATTCAGCTTTGAATTTAGAAATTCAGCTTTAAAATCACAGGAATAAATTACATTGTAATTTAAAATATTACTGTTCAAAAACTTTTGACCGGTAGTGTATTCACTCAAATATACACACTACTGTTAAAAAGTTGGGGTCCTTATGATTTAAAAAAAAAAAAAAAAAAAAACACCTACAAAAAAAAATGTAGTTTTTAATAAATTAATGTTTTAATCAATTAATGTTTATTCAGCACAAATGCATTAAATTGATTAAAAGTGTCAGTAAAGACATTTACATTGTAAAAAACAAATGCTGTTTAAATATTCTACAGATCCTGAAATAAAATGTATCATGGTTTCCCAAAAAATATTGAACAACTGTTGAAAAAAAAAAAAACTTGGAGAGACTGACTTCATAAACATTTAAAAATTTTAACAGTACTGTATAGTTTTATTATTTTAAAATATTTATATTACATTATATTATACACTTAAAAAGACCAATTTACCTTTTTACTGTACGTGCACACATTGGGTGTTCTGCCTGGTACTGGAATACCAGCTTTTGTCAGTTTTATGAAATATTTCTGTACCCTGCTAGCAACCTGTGAAGGAAAGAATCAGAAACTTAGTATACAAAAAAAGCTGACCCTAAATTCAGTGGTTAAGCTTTTCTACCACAGCTTTTGGATGTTAAGACTTTGGTCCCATTAGTGAAAAAAACATCTTTAAATAATAGAGTCTCCATTAAATGGGCTGTAATGATGTTAATTGCCCGACTGCTTTAGAGAGCAGTGAAAAGGTTACTAGAGATTTGAATGTCCATCGATGCCAAAAGAAGATCAGCTGCAGAGAGGGTGACTGTGTAGAGCGGGGCTAAAAATGCACCTGTTTGGCGGTTCTGTTGCCAAGTTCATCTGCGATCTTCTGCCAGCGTTTGGACTCGACCTCCTCTGGTGGAAACTTCAAAAGCAGCTGCTCCAACTTTTTCTACAAGTTTCACATACGAGATGCCATGAGCAAACCTTACGGCTCAGAAGCTACACAAAATACTAAACTGTACATTCTATTACACAACAATTAGCTTCAGTCCACTAATTTGAATAAGCAAGTAGCATTCTAAGAACCCAACAGCTGTTGGACATTGAAAATCCTGGAAAACATTTCAATGGGAGCCAACAGGTTGAAGGTCCAAACTGCAGTTTCACTGCAGCTTCAAAGAGCTCTACAAAATCCCAGGCAAGAAATAAGGGTCTTGCAAAACGATTTTCTAAAATAAAAATTTAATTTATATATTTTTTGAACCTAAAATGCTCATCTTACACTAACCTGTCTTGCTCTACGACTTCAATGCGTAACCACTTTGGAACGGTCATGTGTGGTTAGTACTTCAGTTCAAAAAGGTCGTGTAGAAACTCCATTTCATTTTCTCCTTCAACTTCAAAATCGTCCAACATCATTGTTTAACCTTTTCTTGTAAAGTGCATTTGACTTTCTTTGAACATTTGCTTTGTAAACACTGGGTCGGTACTTCTGCCTACGTCACATGCGACCTTTCCAACATGACTATGTAATGTGGGAAGTCATGGATGCAGAGCTAGTGCAAAACAAGCTTTTTTTTTTTTTAGAATATGACTGATTGTTTTGCTAGACAAGACCCCTATTCCTCAGCTGGGATCGTGTAGAGCCCTTCGGAGCTGCATTAAAACTGCAATTTGGACCTTGGACCCACTGATCCTTGGACCCACTGATCCTCATTGAAGTCCACTATATGGAGAAAAATCCTGAAATATTTTCCTTAAAAAAAAATATTTTCGACAGAAGAAAGAAAGACATGAACATCTTGGATGACACAGGAATAAATTGTTATGAAATTTTAATTCTGGAGTAAACTAATCCTTTAAACTTTGTTTATAAAATGCTATGAGTTCACAGCTACTAAGGGCTCTTGGGTAGCTTCATACCTGTTCCTCAACGGTCCACAGCTGGTTGAAGGTGTCAGGTTTGTTCTGGCTGCACAGCCTCCCTCTGATCATCTGAACAAACACCATCAGTCAGAAAAAATTTAGCGTTAGCAAATAGTTCAAAGCCATACATGGACATTAACTTTTGCTTCCCAAGATTTTAGTTTAAAATTTTAGAAGTAAAATTCAGAAGCTTCAAACAAGTATTTTCCGAGGTTGTTAATTGATGGCATATGGTTTATTGATGTCATCAGTTTGGATTATTTTAACTTTAAATTTAAAACTCAAGTTTGTGAAATAATTGTTTAACAGTGGAATTTGATGTACAAACTACAATACCCATGATGCTGTATAGAAAACTCCACCAATCAAAGAGTTACGGCAAGCAAATAGTGTCAGAAGAGCTTTGCAGGGAACGCCTACTTCAGGGCCCTATGATTTCCGCAATGCGAAAAATGCGAAATCACGGAATCTAGACATAAAAATGGAATTTACTGTATAACGTCACGGAATTTGTCAAAGTTTGGATGAGTTAATCAAAAGTAGATCATTACAATTAAATCAAATCGCGATATGGACTAGTATCTCTAAGTATTAAGCAAAAAGACTATTTAAATATGAATCGTTCATGTTCTGCGTGTCTGTGTATGTGAATGGCACAGACTCGCAGTTTTGTTTACTACACGCATACTGAATCGTGCGTGACACTCGTTGTGATTTTAGTTTCTACCATCTCACCAAATGAGGACATGAATACATGAAAAACATTTCCAGAACTGCTCTGAAGTTTCTTCATGAGCATTTACCGTTTCTTTTGAGAGAAACTATCATCATATCACATACACACAGAAATGTGAAAGGTACTCACGGGAACCCGTCAAAATAAAAGTTTAACTTGAAGACATATATTCTTATTGTTTAGTACAATGTACGTAATACTTCTACTACTATTATTACTAAAATTGTTAAAACTTTACTTTATTAAGGAATAATCACACAATATTTCTTCTTATGTTTTAATTTTAATAGTAACTTTGTTTGCCAAAAAATTAAGTTAGTTTAATCTTCATTTGATATTAAAAGATAAAGTAAATTAATATTTTATGCCTTTATTTGATAACCAGAAAAATGTAAATATTGTAAAAATACTGTAAAAATAAACTTTAAGAAATTAAGTTGTTTTTACGCATTCAAATAATTAGACATGCTTAAACAGAACTTAGCAGCAATAAAACAGAAGGTGAGAAACAAAATATTTTATAGGGCCCTAAACATGTAATTTTTTAAAACTTTTAATAAATTGATGTTCAATCGTATATGTTTGCTTTTTGATTAATAAAATGTAATTTAACCATAAAAAAAAAAAAAAAGTTGAATCCAGGAAAAAAGAGAACGGAATTTGGGAAGAAATAAAATGGATTTCATAGGGCCCTACTAATTTTAAGAAGCAATGCAAATTACACAACTGAGTCAGTCTCTCTACAATCTCAAAATACTTAATTATTTGTATATATTCATAATGCAACGCACTTAAAATATACCGTTTCTATAAATATAAAATTATTAATTTAATTATATTTTATTATACTTAATTTCAGACTAAGTACACAGTCGTGTACCTTTTGTCTTTTTGTTTGATTGTCAAATGCTTTTTTGCTTCAAATAAAAGTTTGCAATGTTTTAATTCACCTCTTAGCTGGTTAGTTTGCTTCATGGCTTATGACACTTTAACAAAGACTTGTTTTTTGTAAATGAAATGGATAAAATACTTCTGGAACCAACACCTCTGAAAAACCACGTGAGCAATTATGAACTCTATTGACTTTTTACCACTAATTATGAGACAGTGGATCTAATCAGATTTCCTGATTTACCAAGAGGCCAGTGAAAATGCTTTATCCATTTATTCATCAATTTAACTCACATATACACTTTATATCAAAAGGAGGGCAAGGTTTCTCCCACTGGTTTCCATAGATACCATCTTTTCGCTACATGTGCTGCATGCATGAACATACTAAACAACAGAGATGGGATGGACTGACTAGTGTGAAACTGCAGGTAGAAAACTAGTTTATCTGAAAACAGCACCTCCATAAAACAGGCCAGGAGACCCACTGTGCTCTTACAGTTATTTGTGAACAGCATGCTCGCAGTGCATTTTTCTCTCAAAATGTTACAGCAAAATGAATATGGATGGAGATATTGTGCTCTCAGGGGAGATGCTGTGCATGCTGAAAACATCCAAGTTCATGTCCTAAGGCTCAAGCACATATATAACAAGAAACAACATCCAGTTAAATGTTAGGTCTTGATCTTATTATGTATCGGATGCAGTGGTGTGTGATGAAACATGGTGAAATCGTAGGTCATGGGGAAAAAATGAGCAAAGCATAAAGGAGAATCTGCAACCCCATGTTTTTCTCAAAACACAACATGCAGGTTCATAGTCAAGGCAGCTATAAATGGTGACAGAATACAAATGGCGAAAAGTACAAAGACTTAATCTGAGTTCACCTGAGTTCTGCTACTGGACATGCTGTGTTCTGGACCGTCACTTGACGGCAGCGAGGAGGAGTAGACGGATGACGAGTCACCCTCCTTCTTGGAATCCACAGGACTTTTTGGTCGAGCAGGCAACCCCACTACACAAAGACAATACGCATTTACACTCTGTATTCATGTTGGTATCATACATTTTTTTTAGCCATATTTTTGATCAAATAACAGCCTTGGTGAACGCTACAGACTTTTTAAAAAAAAACTTGAAAACTTGCTGCCCTGAAATGTTTGAACAGCAGAGCAATCTACTCTTGTATTCATGCCGATATCATATGGTTAAATAAAACAAAATCAAATTTAAAATTGTTAATTCATAAATATGAGAAAATTGAACAGGTTCTACAACCTAAATTTACCATGTTATAAAAACATCAAATTATCTCATTATTTATTATTTATCGACCTTGACACAAAGATATAATTTCCTATTTTACATTTTTCTGCATGTTCATACTTAATGGTCTTTTATTTAAGGGAAAAGCTTTTTATAATATTAACGCAACTATTAAAATCCAAGTTTGTTAAAGCAGTTTTATTAAAATGCTTTTGCATCACCATGACATTTTTAAATTCATAGGGCTGCATTTTAGCAAAACATCTGTGATCGTCAATATGCCTATAAATTATTAATTAACTACAATGATTATTCTTATTTTTAAAATTAAAATATCACTACTGTAATATTTCATTGTAAAATAATAATAATAATAATAATAAATAAAATATTATATAAATATGTGAACTGTGCTGGCAAAATGAGTCACAATGAGCAAATTTTAAAAAATGAGTTATTTATGTTTGGACATTCTTTATTAAAAGACCTTCAAAAATGATGAATGACTTGTGGGAATCGGAAAAATGACTGAGCTCCCTCCATGATTTCTCTCCATGTAATGGACTTACATGGTGCCCCAAATTTGAACTTCCAAAATGCAGTTTAAATGCAGCTTCAAAGGGCTCTAAACGATCCCAGCCGAGGAAGAAGGGTCTTATCTAGTGAAATGATCGGTTATTTGTTTATTTTTTTTATTACAATTTATATACTTTTTAACCTCAAATGCTTGTCTCGTCTAGCTCTGTGTGAACTCTTTTTTTCTTGTCATGGCAGTTAGGGTAAGTCCAAAAACGCCCATCTCATTTTCGTCTCCAACTTCAAAATCATCCTACATCACTGCAGAAGTACCAACCTAGTGTTTACAAAGTGAACATGCAAAGAAGATCAAACACCCTTTACAAAAAAAAGGTAAAAACGGCGATGTAGGACAATTTTGAAGTTGAAGGAGAAAACGAGACAGGAGCTTTTAGACGAACCGTCATGACCTAAAAAACAAACAAATAAAAAAAAAAAAAAAAAAAAAAAAAAAAACAGTTCACACAGAGCTAGACATGACGAACGTTTGAGGTTAAACAGTATATAATTTTTTTTTTGTTTGTTTGTTTTTTTTTTTCGAAAATAACTGATCGTTCCGCTAGATAAAACCCTTTTTCCTCAGCTAGGATTGTTTAGAGCCCTTTGAAACTGCATTTTGGAAGTTCAAATTTGGGAGCACCATAGAAGTCCATTACATTGAGAGAAATCCTGAAATGTTTTCCTCAAAAAACATAATTTCTTTACGACTGAAGAAAGAAAGACATGAACATCTTGGATGACAAGGGGCTGAGTACATTATCTGTAAATTTTGCTCTGGAAGTGAACTAATCCTTTAATAATCACAATATAGCTATTTTTAATCTTTACGTAATAATCTTTGTTATTATAAATAAGAACAAATGCAAAAAAATAAAACAAAATCAAAAACAACAAAAAAATATAGCTGCAAGCAGCAATTGCGGGGCCAAGCACTAAAGAGGCAGAATGAGGAGCTAAGCATGGCAAGCAGCAACAGACCAACTACAACAATGGGTTATTAAAGCCATCTTAGGATGATATCAGTTAAAATGGCTGAAAAATCATAAATACAACAACTAATCATATAATTTAATGGATTATTTATATTTTGACCAATAGGTGGCGCTGTTATAAAATCAATGTGGTGTGTTCAGTTTGAGGTGACAGTGACACACAGTTTGGTGCCATTATGTCAAACCTTTACAAAGATACAGCCTCAGAGTCATTCTGGCATCATGCCTCAAATGTGTAGCGGCAGTGTACGAAAACGGTTTTGTCTATCGACGCAAAATCCATAACTTTGAATCAGCAGAGTCTGAAGATGATCAAATGAGTAAAATTTGGTTAAATAAAAAAAAAAAAATAAATAAATAAATTTTCGGACAAACGGTCTAGGTGGAATTTGAAAAAGTAGGTTTTGTACATTATTCAAAATGGTGGAAAGGAAGTTCGGCCAACTGTGGTATAATTGGTATGTATGTTGTCGGCATGACCCAAGGAATATTTTGAGACCAGTTTTATAGGCTAATGCAATCAGAAGTTATTTATGTTTAATGAATGGTGTATTACTTCTGACAAATAGGTGGCGCTGTTACCAAATTTATGTGGCGTGGTCAGTGTGAGGTGACAATGGCACATATAAAATTTGGTATCAATATGTCAAAGCTTTGCAGAGATACAGCCTCAGATGTAGTTTGGCATCTTTCCAGCAAATTCGTTGATGTGCTAAACGAAAACCATTTCGTATATCGACACGAAATCCTTAACTTTTTGCCAGCAAGGTCTGAAGATGATCTGAGTCAAATTCGGCTGCCATAGACTCAAGAACAGAAGAAACGGAAGAAGAAGAATAATAAGATGCCAACGGATACAATAGGTGCCTTCGTACCTTTGGTGCTTGGCCCCCTTAAAAAAAAACAAACAAAAAAAAACAGTACAACAAATATTTAAAAAAAAAAAAAAAAAAAAAACTTTTCATTTTACAATTAAACAAAACCACTGAAGTAAGAAAAACAAATAATCTAATGTAAAATCCATTTAGTGTATTCATTACAAATAAATTGATTATTAAAACCACAAAAGCAGTTCAATCAAGAGCAGCGAGTGATTTTCTTTTATTGTTAGATTAACATTAATTAGACAGACGGCCTATATATAATAATGTAATGCACGGATCTAATACAATGTTATACAGCTAAAGATTTTTCCCATACAGTTCTCCAAAAGTTCACTTAAGAGAGATGAAATATGTGAATACTTAGATACTGTAATTCTTTTTAAAATGTGTATATTTATCGGGATCGCACGCTGCCAGAAGCACAATTATGAAGACGCTTTGAAAGGCAGTCAGCGTGAGAAGTGAGCGGAGAAAAGGTACTCTTCTCAGAAAACTTACAAATAATGATAATTGTAGATGTTTAATTGCTATTTGGAGCATAGAGATAACAAGACGAGGGTTTAATGAACTAATTGTTGTAAAAACCTCAAATTCGACTAAAAAACATTTCCCTTTTTTTTTTTTTTACCTGTAGCTCAACATTAGCCTGTGCGCATTCATTTTGTCAGCACGGGTCACATAATACAATAATTTTACTTTACAGTACAGTTGCAAAATTACAATACTTGTTTTTTTAATTTTCAAACATTAAACCATCAAATTTTTATTTTTGCTATCACAGCCATTTTGATTTTTTTTCCCAGCCTTTTTGATTTGATAATTAGTTGCCTTAGATTAAAAAGTTCCATCTGACATTTTCGTTATTCACATATTCTTATTCGGTGACAACTTATTTACATTATGTGATGTTTGTTTTGTAAGCTGTGTACATATTGGGCCTTTTTTTTTAGAAAACAAAAATGGCTCTATATACAGAAGTCTATGGGAAAAACTTTGAAGCTCAATATTTATAAAAGTGCTCAAAATGCAGATAGAACTTTAGAATTCTAAGGCGACAAATTGCACAAAGCCATATTAAGATTTCAGGCAAATTGCAAATTGCATTTTTAAAGGTTTAGTTCACACAAAAACGAAAATTCGGTCATTAATTACTCACCCTCATGTCGTTCTCACCGGTAGACCTTTGTTCATCTTTGGAACACAAATTACGATTTTTTCAATTAAATCCAAGAGCATTCTGACACTGCATAGACAGTAATGCAACTGAAACGTTCAAGGCCCAGAAGGTAGTAAGGACATCATTAAAACGGTCCATCAGTGATTTAACTGTAATTTCATAAAGTCACTACAATACTTTTTGTGCGCAAAGAAAACAAAAATAACAACTTAATTTAACAATTTCTTCTCCTCAGTGTCAGTTTTCGACACGCACTTATGAGAGTACCATGACGCACATGTGCTGGGTGGTGCTGCTGAAGTGTATTTTTGTTTTCTTTGGCACAAAAAGTATTTACATCGCTTTATAAAATTACGTTTGAACCACTGATGTCACGTAGACTATTTCAACGATGTCCTTTCTACCTTTCTGGGACTTGAAAGTTTCAATTGCGTTGCTGTCTATGCAGGGTCAGAAAGCTCTTGGATTTCATCAATGATATCTTAATTTGTGTTCCGATGATGAAAAAAGATCTTACAGGTTTGGAACGAAATTAGGTAATTAATGACAGAATTTCCATTTTTTGGGTGGCCTATTTCTTTTTTCGGTCTACTAAGGAACATACCAGTCCATTGGACCTGAGAGTACCCAGAAAAATACGCACACACAAAAGGTACACACCTTTGTCAAAGATTAACTGCAACTGCCGTGTTTTGCGCTTCTTGTCACAGAACTCCCTTTCAAAGTCGCCACGGCCTGAGGTGTATTGGTCCCATGCAATGTCCGGGAGCTGGACTACTCTCTGGGGCCGAGGCAGACCCAACTCCACCTGTGATGAAAGCAGGTAATCGAAAATATACTTAAACATGAATGCAGGATCAAGTAACAGGCATTTCAGAAAACAGCAGTGGACGTCCCAGAGGAACCTTCTGTACCCGTTTCTGTAGCTGGTCCACAAAGACGATGGGGTCAGACAGGGCTTCCTTCTGATGCCGTGCCAGTGTCTCCAGGTCCAGGATGGCTTGGGTTCGCTGGGCCTCCAGTACACTGATGGTCTGGAGCAACCTCTGATAACTAATGCAGAGGACAGAAGAGAGGGAAGGGCAGAGACGCTTTGTGCATTATTAACAGCTGATGCTATGCATTTAACCATCAAACTTTCAGCAGTTATCCATTATTTAATTTTAGTGCAGCACAACCACACACTTTACTAAAGAAAGTCCCTGTAAACGTTCCCATAGAAATATATTCTATAAATAGAAATATTTCCTGTTTGCCAAAGGGTGGGCAGGCAAAGACTGACAGCTTCACACAGGAACTGGGCTTTCTGCTTGTACCCAGAGACAGTTGGACTAGTTTTCTATTGTTTAACATTTTTAAGATGTTCAAGAAGTAGTTAAAATACTGATGGTAAACCTCAGGAGTTAAAAATGCAGTTTTCATGGAATACTGTATTTTCCAGAAAAAAAAAGAAAAAAAATCACTGTAACACACTTTTAGAGTCCTCTTCTTACACATTACATGTACTTATTATAGTAATTACAGATAATTATGCATAATTACATTAAATAATCTTAAACCAAACCCTAATCTTAACTGTACTCACAGCAAGTGCATGTTGTTAATTAACTCCTTATCATTTAACTAAGCACAAAATGTACCACGGGCAGTTCGTTGGAACGCTTACAGGTTAAAATGATTCAGTACGTACAGTGTAATTCAGTAGAATTACACTGAACAAGTGCATAAAAGCCAGACTCAAATTTTTCCTCTACTAGATTCATGTTACGGAACAATTTCAGTAACTCAGTTCTCAGTTATATAGGATTCAGAAGCTCACATTTGAAAAAGCTTTTTTAGATTCATCTTGTTAGTTTCAAAGATATGATGCTGGCTGAACGCTACAGAGCTTTGACCTTTTCCCTGCACACCCTCAGGAAAATGGGATCCACAAATAGGAACATAAAAAAAAGAGGCAAAGGGGGGGAAAAAGCGAATTAGACAAAGATGCTCTTCTAAGCAGGAGATTCAGCTTACTGCTTAGAAGTAATCTTATTCAGAAGCTCAACAGACCTTGTATAATCAATCTACCTTAACATGGCATGAACGAAAACCAATTGATGACAGCCAGCATCCAATCTCAACAGGAATTCATTTAGAGGACTTGCTCCATTTGATTTGTCTTACTTGAGGGCAACTGACTAGTTTTTCTTCAATTTCCCAGCCATTTAATAACTTAGACCGCAGAAGAGCTGTTAACAGCCTCTCGATTTAGATGCACAATGAAGATAGGCATGTAGCACTGCAGGCTGGGGAAAGCAGCCAACAATGGCAATGAGCCCAAAACTGACATATGGCTGGCAATGCACTGCCACCTATGGGTCAACCATCTGAAAAGCAGACTAGATTACTTATAACAGACAAAAACTAAACAAACAAATAGTGATATAGGCTTTGGGCCATTTTAACCTATACTACACTAATTAACCATTAAATACCACACCCTGGGATTCTGTACTACTGCCCATAAAAAAACTTTGAGTTAGTAGCCAGAGTAAACATGTTAATTGTGTGGGTTACGGTTCGGGTTACCATCACTATCACCATTTGTCATACTTCGGTTTAGGGACATCACCAAACCTCTAATCCCAAACCTCCACACCAATGGACACCTCAAATCTGAGGCTTGCTGTAGAATACTACTTATTAGCAACTTCTTACGAACCAATAAGCAATGCTTTAAAAATCACTGAAAACTAGCAACAGCCTAGCGACTACAATCCCGTTGTGGTGCGGTTTTGCATAGACAGGCACTCCTCATTTGCTTCTTTGAGAAAAAGTAATCTGCATTAATAAATCTATGATTTAAAATTGTCAAGCACATGTTAAATCCAAATTAAAATGCAGAAGAAAAACTGCCCCAGATAAGAAACGAGAACGATTTAATATAACAACTAAAGATAAATAATTCAGACAGGCCTCATAAACTGACGTGACTTCTCTTCATTTCTATTGACCGACAAGCCAATCCAGTTGGCCGCTCCTGATCCCTGCACTCACACTGTGAGATGGGCACACGCTGAATGAGCAAGACCCGGGACAACCTGTCCACCAGCAGCAGGCCTTCCCTCGCTTATTACCTACCACCGTCCTGGAGATTACAGCAGCTGTTGCTCATTTTCTGCTAGTGCAGTCGACTATTATGCTACAGAAAACAAGTATGCAGAGTTAAGCAGGAAAACACCAAGATGTTTATCTGGGCCAAACTCTTTGGATTACAAAGCATAAACACTTTGAACACTAAAAAGACAAAACAAGACTATAAACAAGAGCAGGACGAACATATCAAAACCTGAAGTGCTGGGTTCTGACAACCACGTACATTAAAGCAATGCGGTTTTAAAGCAAATAACTTTTAACGCAAACTTTTATATCATAAGAAGAAATCTCATCTGAACCTCTATACAGAAACTGAAATGTAAGACCTGAACGGTACTTGCCCCTGCTAAGAATAAGCTATGCGGTTGCTACTAGGGCATTCTATCAAGTTTGTTATTGGCAAAAGTCAAAAAAATCCCACCATCTAAAGATGTATGATATTCGGTTTTTTAGATGTGGATTGGGTCCATTCATGGCTACCCAATTTTGTTCCTGGAGATCTGCAAAGTTCAGCTCCAACACTAAAAAGGCATTTGTGAATCGGCTAATTGATAATTACAGACAGGTGCGTTGGAGCAGGACTTGGCCTGAGATGTTTGGTTTGGGGTTTGTTCAAATGATTAACCTTCAATATGAAGAACAGTAACAATGATGCTTGCCATAGCAAACACCTCAAATGAATAAATACAAAAGGGTACATTAATACACCAAAAAAATGACACACATTGGTTTACCAGAACTGATGACTTCGGGATAGCATAAACCTGAACATACTCTTTGTTGTGTTTGAGAGCCAAGTGATCAGACTCAAAATAGTAGACATCCGGATCCTCCTCTTCCTCCTCATCTTCCTCAGCCTGAGCGGCCAGCAGCTCTTTGGTGGATCTTGACATTCTACTATCTGACACTCCAACTTCTCCACTGACCCCTGCTTTCTCTGAGAGTTCATTGTCTGCCTCGCTAGAAAGCCCCAGTGCATCATGGGGAAGGTCTTTATGGCTGGTGTCCTCAGAGGAAAGAGGAACCGGCGTGGACTCCTCCTTCAGCGAACCATTGTCTATGTGCGGGGAACTGGGTTTGGGGGAGCTGGCTTTGAGCCCACTACCGAAGGCAGCGCGGCGCGGTGAAGTCCTCAGGGTGTATCGGTGTTCTTGAGGCTCCGTGAAGGAGGGGGGCTCCGCAGGCAGCTGGGAGGCAGTCAGCACCGCCGTTTCTCCTGAGATATTCGAGCAGTTGTCAGAAGGGTCCTGCGGCTCGGCCTGAAAGCCGCCGTTGGTGCTCTCCTCTCTCGCGAGCTCGTCCTGAGCCTGGCCGGCGTCCCCTACGACGTCCACCTCTACCTCCATCTCGGGTTCCCGGGACAGCACGGCCTCGGCAGCCTCCTCGGGCGTGCAGTTTCTCTCACAGTCAATCTGAGGGCTGTCGGACTCATTGGCTTGCTTGGGATGAGGGGATCTACAAGGCACAATAGGGTCGGGGGATGAGGGTGCAGCCTGGCTGCCGTTTAACAGTGAAGGACTGTTGTTAAGCGTGGCAGGGGAGGCACAGGGCTCCGGGGGTAAGGCTGCAACTTCTGAGTCCTCCTTATGGAGTTCAGCGAGGCCGTTGGTGGCCTTGACGTTCTCGCCGGCCTGCGGCGGAGGGGCGATCTCCTCCACTGGGCCGTCCTCCTTCTGCTCCGCCTCTTTGTCGAGGCCGAGTGGAGGGTCCGAGGACACGTTCGATTTGGCGCCCTCGTCATTTTCCTTCGGTGCAGCGGGATCAGGGCTCTCCGGTTTGAGAGAAGCTTCCTCCTCTGCCCCCTGCGATTCACCTGAGCGAGGGCAGCGTTTGGCCCTCTTCAGGGCGGGGGAGGCTTCCGGCCCACCCCCGGCCCTAGGACGCTCGCAGTTGTCCGATTTGTCCGACTCGTCCTTCTCGGAGCTCGGCAAGCCCCGCTTTCCGTAGGCTGGCAGGGGCTCACCCTCCGCCTTGCTCTCGGCTACCTTTCCGACCTGTGCTCCGGTCTGCTGGTGCTGCTGACAGTCCTGCTTCTTCTTGGGCGAGCGGGCTCTGGGCACAGGAGGCGGAGAGCTCTCTTCCGGCTGGGCGATGCTGCGGTTCCTGAGGGTTCGACCACAAAAGTTCTCATCCAATCCATTTATCCCCACTGATGATCTTGTGACGCGCGAAGAGCGGGACGCGGCCATACTATGGTGGGTGCCTACTGTCTCCTCATCGTGGTGCTCTCTCCTCAGCAGCAGAATGTGGGCACCTGAGGGACATGACGAGAGAATAATTACATATCATTCGGATTCAAAGTTAAATGGGTTTGAGACCATTCAACTGATTTTTTTTCCTGGAAAAAAAAAAAAAAAAGCTAGAAATATAGCTGCAAGCAACGATTACCAGGGTTCAAGCGCTGTAGGTATTTAAGCACACAAGGAAAAACACATTACATATTATTTAGCAAGCCTGTAACCACCTAAATCAATTATTAAAAAAGCATTTATCAAATCCATGTGATTTACCATAGAAATATGATGTTTTTATTACATTCATGACTGTTACAGCGCGAGCTGTGGTCTGATCTCCCTGAAACTTTGCATGCTCGTTTAGAATCACCTGTCGCATGTTTTGAGTTTTCGTTTAGGCTATGGGTACATTTGGACAGGCTCCTTTTCTAAAGGACCCTGTTATAGCTTCCCAAAGTAGCTATAAATTTCAACAAATGTTGAAATTTAAACATGTTTTTGATAATTATTGACCTAGAGAACCTATAAAATTGCACTGTGGTGGTTTTTTTCCAGACTGAGTGAAAAACCTAGGACTAGTTCACAAAAGTAGGTTCTTCACTTCTTTTCATTCATTTAAAAACCGGTCTGATTGACAGGCATGGGTTCTAGAGGCAAAGTTGTTCAGAACAAGGAGGTCTATCATACGATACCAATATTGTGTGTATGTGTGGAAAACCGTGCAATGTACAATCATTTACGCCCTCAAAAAATTTGATACCATGCCCCCAGTGGCTGATTTCTTTAAAATTTCTCACTCTCTTAGGGCTGTGAATCAAACAGGCCCACCAAGTTTCGTTTCTATCGGCCTCCGTTAACCTTGTCTAACAGCTGCTCAAACTTCATCGGCCAATGGCGGCCATGTTTTTTTGAGATACGCAAATGTCCTCATAGACACTTGTGGCTCTTTGGACCAAGACGGTGCACAGCGATTTTCATGTTGATAGGACAAATGGTTTCCTAGTTAGGGCAATTTTTATGGGTTTTTTTCCTATTATAGCACCATCAGGTGGCCAATCTCCACGGTTTTACTAAAAGTGGCCCTGCCCCCTTTGAATGTTTTGGCGTCCCTTTGACCCTTTTTCGTCCCTTTTGAGTCGAAAGTTCAAGGTTTTTTTTGATAATTACTGATATTCATTCTCCAGAGAATCTTCATATTCTGATGGGGCGAAAAACCTAGGACTAGTTTGCAAAAGTAGGTTTTGCTAAAAATGCGAAATACCCGAAAATTTCGCCAGGCTCATTTGTCCGGCATGAGCCAAGCGTTTTTGTACTTTTGATCGCTGTAGCTCCCCCGTCAGGCCGATTGGGGTGATCCTCGGTCACACTGTATGTGTGAATACTACCATCCCTCCAAGTTTCAAGTCTCCACGACTTACAGTTTGGTCTGCACAATCAGTTTTTTGTAAAAATCGCTCATCCGTGACCATTCCAACAATTACAACAGGGTTTCAGCGCTACGCGCTTGCCTTGAATCCCTAAAAATAGCTAGAAATTATCTAGCTATAAATTCATAAACACATTTTTGCTAGACACAGTAACATACAATGATCTATCCCAAAGCCTCTGGGACAATTACAGATCATTCTTGCTATTTTGGTAAAAGCTTGTATTTGTTAGCCAGCTAGATAACTTCATCTTGGTGTCATATTTAAAAAACACACAAAGATGATTTATCAAAAAGATAAACATGACGGGCCAAAGAGCCAAATATGGAAAAATGAAGTAAAAGAAACATTTTAGCTGACGTTTAAAGATGGGAGATAATCTGTTTGCTGGATGTTCCTTCACAGTGGATCAATGGATTGAGACGGAGAAGAAAGAGAATAACTTACGTTTCAAGAATGAGGGTGCATTCATGGAATATCTGGAATGTTTCTAAGCAAATGTTCCACGGGAAAAGGAGAGAGACATCTTTATTTATAGCTTTTTATTCCAGTGAAAAATATCAAGTAGAATTCTGAAGAAAATATAAGTGATGTCTGCCTGTACAAAAGCTGCCACCACAATGCCAAGGCGCTGCTATGCAATTATTTACTGGTTCAAGACAGACGAGCCATTCAATGACTCGGATACCTCCTTCAGTGCAGATCTAAATGATTTTTTTCCTTGGTTTAAAAAATCCTAACAGCACAACCCTACTTAAAAATCTCTGTAGCACAAACGTGACCTTTAGTTTATTACTTAGGGGTATGTGCAATAGTAATAGCGATGACGCATGAGGAAACAACACTAACAAGATTCCCACAACAGATCTTTAATGTGCACAATTTCAAAGGAAAATCTTTATCACAAGTTCTTCCCTCTTTGGCTTTAGTAAAACAGAGTCAAACATACACCACTGGAGGAATTACAACCTACGGGCAGGCTATGATCTACTGTTATCTAATATACTATAAATTCATCTGATATTCAGAGGTTATCTGAGAGTTTCCCACAAGCTATCAATCTACTTATCACACATGTGCTCGCTAGGCTTTCCCTGGTGCATTGCTAAAGCTGCAGATGTGAAGGGGGATGGTCTGTATTTAAGCTGCTTCTTATCTGAGCTATAAAAGTGCATTTCAACAACGGCCACTACAAAACAAACCTCCAGTCTTGAAAGACTGATCATGGGTGTCTCTAATGAAGCAGTCAGCGCTCCACAGAATCCTGTGAGCAGGGTCCAAAATTAACATTATAAAGCGCCAAAAATGTAAGTTGGCTGACAACTCTAGGTACTACAAATTTATATAAACTGAATTATAACAGTCTAAATGTCAAAGTATATTAGGTGCCCTCAAGTCAAAGTATAAATCCACGTTCCATTCTGACTTGCAGACAGTGATTTTCATTATCAAAACAGTCCGCTGATTTCAGCACATGCATGCAGACTTGTGCGAGTGATTTTAACGCTTAGAAAAAATGTTGAAGCGCCAAACACAACCATCCACACTCATGGTCAATAGAGTACACTTTGAAAGGCTTGACCACTCAACTGTGCCAGACTGAGCAGAATGTAAAAAAATCAGGTATCCTTAGTGTCACATCTGATTCAAATCAAATGGTCAGCTACACTTAAGGAAAATTTCAAAAGTTTATCTGTCTTTTCCCGAACTCAGTGAAGTGAAACATACGCAGAATATTCCTGGCAATATTCCAAACCACTAAACCAAATACATGAGGAGTCTCCACATTTTTGTGAAAGCCATTTCATGGATAGACATGATTAGTTCATTCTGCACGCCGCTGCATGTGATGCAATGACCTGTAACATTTGTCACAAATATTCTTTTGTTTTATTAGTTAAAAATCTACAGAATTGTATTAATTCTAAATATTAAATACAAGAGACTTGATTTAGGCTTACAGAACACATCAAACATGGTAAAATGAAGTTCAAAGCTCTTGCGTGACAAAAAAACAAACCTACTGAGCGTCAAGCAGGCAAGTTTGAGCTATTTACCATATTTATTATTCTTTATGTATGTGCGTTGATTAGGGTTGCAAAGGGGTGGAAAATTTCCGGTAAATTTTGGAAATATTCCAATTTGGAAATTTAACAGAAATTTACGGGAATTTACGGGAA